>JARJEC010067952.1:0-37459 GCA_030264575.1 Tachinus sp. AB-2021 | reverse complement strand
TATTGTTTATTGTTTATTGTTTATTGTTTCAGTCGTGAATCAACATTACGATGTCCAAGTGTACCATACGCACGTCCTGACAGGTAACACAGCCGTACTGACATGTGTGATCCCAGCTTTTGTGAAGGAGCATGTTAGTGTTACATCATGGTCACGTGACGAGTCTATATTGCTGCCGGGATCGAACATCGGTAAGCGCGAATAATTGTCTAATAGTCGATACTTGATATTTAAACAGAGATATCTAATTACCATTTCGATTAATATTAAGCAGGTCTCAATTTCTCGTTTATACGCACGTAATAAACGTAATAGAAGGGATACGCCATGAAACCGTAAACCGATTAATTAGTTTTGCTCTATAATATACATTTACTTAATTAATTAATTACTTAACAAATCAACTATTTAATTAATTAAAGCTTACACGCACGCAATTTTATACAAACGATTTTTATGTTTTATACGTGTTCCGTTATGGTGGATGCGCCGGGATTATTTTTCTAAATACTTTTTAAATGTTTCGTCTATTCTTATTGTGTTTAACTATGAAGTGTAGATAATTTTCCATTTACGTCGTTGTCGTTGTCGTTATTTATTCTTTGATAAATTATCAACAATATTACCGTTATGAGCGGTTTTTGTGTTGAAGATACGATTCCCCCGAAGAAACCTTTTTTAACATTCAGAAAAATTTAAATAATCAGCACACATTTTCCTGCTGATTGCAATTACTCTCTTGAATAAAAAAAATATGATAAAAACGAAAAGAAGCGCGGAAAAATAATATGCCCACCGAATGCGCGCTTATTTTTTACATTTTATTAATGTGCAATAATAACCTTATGAAATTGGCTATAAAAACTGCTGCCGTTGAAACTTGCAAATTACAACTAAACAAATGGCAAAATATTATCACCCCTTTCCGTTTTTATTAACAATAAATATAATTTATATTATTTCTATCAAAACGAAAATAAAGTAAAACAAATAAATAAATAAATAAATAAACAAATAAAAATACAAGTGAAATAAAACGTAATAGAATTTAAAGAGATAAGATAGTATTAATAAAATTGATATCGTAAAATGTTCACGTAGTTTGATTGAAACAAACTTAATAAATGTGTTCGCATGAATCGGAAACTGATTTATTCCTTTCCTTCGTGGAAACTATAAACTCATTTTCTCACCCCCAATGCCTATACTGAGATGCTGAGGGAATGTTTGTGGTGAGTGTGAGGTGAAGGATGCAATAAAAATTGTGTGTGTGTGTGCGTGTGTGTGTGTGTGTGTGTGTGTGTGTGCTTGTGTGTGTGTTTGTGTGTTTGTGTCATGTGTATTTTAGTTATAGTGTGTTGCTCTCGGTTGGACTCGTCCGTCCTTCCTATTTTTAACATTTTCAAAAAGTAAACTAAGTTACACGTTGGGAGAAAGGTCTGCGCCGCTAACACGAAAGAAAGGAAACTTAAATTGAATACGAAGTCGCGGTCTTGCGATACAATAAAAAAGTAAATAAGAGAGGAAGTGAAGAGGCGAAGAAGTGAAGTGATAAAATGTCTTGCATTTCTACTTTCGGCAATTTTCAACAAAAAAGTGATTATGTTTACAGGTGGGAGAATTGTGGTAACACATGGTTCTGGGGAGCTCCATATTCGCTCGGCAAGATCCGAAGATGGTTTAGCACGTTATTCTTGTCTCACATTGCACGTACTCACTCAAGAACGGAAACGAAGCGCAGCGGCCGTTCTAACTGTGGCAGGTCAGTTCTTCAACAATTCAACACTTTAACAGTTTAACAGTTGACAATTTAACAATTTGACGCCGTATCGTTACTTTCTTATTAGATATATTTTCAATTCTAATCGAAAAGTTTTCTGTTGCAGAACCTACAGGTAGCATGCCACCTAGGCTAGCTCCTTCCGTGCAGACGGTTCAATCAGCTGATAAGGAAACCGATATACATCTTACTTGTTCGGCGCAGGGAAACCCCCCGCCCACTTTCAAGTAAGTTCTGTAAACAGTACATTAAGCTAGCATCTCCTCTCGAATCACTTTCATTAAGGATATATCGTATTCCTAAATAACACGTGATCTGCCAATCAAGGTTTTATTTTACAAAACAATAACAGCACTACTCACAACTTATTACTTATTACTTATCATTTGTTTCATGTTCATTTTAAATTAGAACTTTCTAAGTTGCTCAACTACTTGCATAATAATTCAGGGTTTCAGTTTTATTGTTCAGTTCCGATCTGATGAACCGTTAATTAATAACCGTTAATTGTTTCAGTTGGTATAGAGAAACAAACGGCCATCTTCAATCCGTTCATTCAACTACGAGGATGGAACCTTTACAGGATGTCTTATTAATTCGTCGATTAAAAGCCGAAGATTCTGGCCGTTGGACTTGCAAAGTTTCTAATCATTTTGGTGAGCAACGCCTGGACATCCAATTAACTGTGACAGCTCATCTAACAGTGCATGTGCTGCCCCAATTACAGGTAATTACAGGACACTTTTTTAATTAAATCTGTTTGTAGTAAAAATAAAGCAAATTAGAAATGTGTGTTTCTGCTTTTTCGCTACTGCTGCTGTAGGTAATCAACTCCGGCGAGAACGCAATTTTCAATTGCACCGTATCTGGTTCCCCGATCGGAAGAGTTCAATGGTTGAGGAACGGAGAGACTTTACTGACAGAAGCAAACTCCAGGATAAAGCTGTTAAGTCATCTCGTTTTATCTGTCGGCGGCGTAACACGCCATGACCGGGGGATGTATCAATGCGTGGTAAGAAATGACCGAGAAAGCTGTCAAGGAAGCGCTGAATTACGCCTGGGCGGTGAGTCGGTAGTCGGTAGTCGGTAGTCGGTATAATCTTGCTCACACATGATATGATATTCATTTTTAAACAATAATAATTCATGCCAATAAAACGCTAGATTTCTCTTTACTGCCAGCAATAAAAAAGTTGTTTCTTTGTTTTTGGGAAAAACACGAGACATTTTTTCAAGTTCAATAATTCACGACTTATTCCGAGTATGCGTGGGTCGAAATTCGACATTTTATAAAATTTACAAACTATGATATTAGATGACGAATGATTTACATTTTTTAATGAACAAATATTTTTATTAATTGAAGAGAGAAGGGGGGGGGGGGAGAGAGAGAGTTGAAAAATGTTTGACTGGTAAAAATATGGCATTAATGAAGTCGTTTATCACGACAACCCCCACTCTTAAAATGTTCATTTTCTTTTCATTTGATATTAAGCACTAGTCTCAAAATTCGGTTTCGTTCAAGTATAAAATTATTGCATCATGAGAAAAGAGTGGAAACGTTGCTTTACATGATATACAGTTAACGGAAGTTGAAAGTCATTTCCGGTAAGTTTTTCTCGTTGCGTACGAAACTGTTTATTGTATCTGTCGCAGTCGCAGTCGCAGTTGTACCCCTCCCCCTTACTCTCGCAAGGGCACGATGCTATCTATGGTCGCAACGTATCAGTCAGTTGCGTCCAATTTTCATTTCACTTATTCACTTATTCACTTATTCGCTTATTCAATCAATACGAATAAAATATGTTTGAAAAGAATTGTGTTTGTGGGTAGATACGGTTCCCGAATTACAATACACGTTCATCGAGCAGGCCTTACGCCCGGGCCCTCAAGTTTCGTTGAGATGCTCAGCGACGGGTTCTCCCCCGCCACAATTTCGTTGGTTACTGGACGGCGAATCTTTATCCGAGTTATCAGTGGCTCATCGGTAATAACTCTTTCGATAACTTTTTAACACTTCGCTTATTTTCAACGTAACGTTTATTGCTTCTCAGATATGCCATAGGGCAATATGTTGATCAATCTGGAGATGTCATAAGTCATTTAAACATTTCGAATGTCCGAGCAGATGATGGAGGATTATACAGCTGCAGGGCTGTGAACTCGTTGGGTTCGACAGAGCACGCAGCAAGGCTTAATATTTACGGTAATGTTTTATTCATCGTGCACTTGAGGAATCGTGGTAATAGATTTTGATGCAGGGCCCCCTTTTATACGGTCCATCGGTCCCGTAAAAGCTGTTGCTGGTTCGGATGTTACGTTACACTGCCCGTATTCTGGCTATCCCATAGGCACGGTCAGATGGAAACGGCATGGTCAAGATCTCCCAATGGACTTACGGCATCGGTTAGAAGAGGGCGGCTCGATTACTATTACGCGTCTGGATCCAGCTGCCGATTCCGATATATACACTTGTTCCGTAACCAGTCGGGACGGGGAAATGGCTCAGAGAAATATTCAACTCATTGTACACAGTCCCCCTATTTTGGAACCGTTTTTATTTCCCACGAGCTTGCAAGAAGGAGGCAGAGCACAGGTCACATGCTACGTTACCTCTGGAGACATGCCCATCCACTTCGCGTGGTACAAGGACGATATACCAATTTCAGCATCGCTACAGGTACGTGTGCGTAAACACTAAGCCGACACACCGGTTGATTTCCTGTGTGCTCTTTCGCCATTTACCATTTACTATTTACTTGTTTACTGTTTACTGTTTACTGTTTAAATTTAAGGTCGAAGAGCGCGCCGCCGAATTTTACAGCATGTTAGTTTTTAAAGAAGTCACTTCGCGTCACAGCGGCGCTTACACTTGCGTCGCCAGCAATTCGGCTGCCAGGGTTAATTATACATCCAATCTAATGGTTAAAGGTAAAAATAAAGCAGCAGTAAAACGAATCCCAATTACTATCCTAATTTCCAGTTGCTCCTCAGTGGATAATCGAGCCGCAAGATCTATCTGTATTACTCGGAAATCCGGTAATAGTCGATTGTGCTGCTAAAGGTTTTCCACATCCACAAATTACTTGGTTGAAAGGACAAGGTATTGATGCAAATGAAACGATGTAATCTGATTATTCCGTCTTTTATTCGTTTATTTCAGGCAAAACTACTAGCGATTATAAGCCTTTGCTGAGTTTGCATGGGCGCACGGTATTGTTGGCGAATGGGTCCATTTGGATGGAAGCCGTTGGTCCGCAGGACGAAGGCCATTATCTATGCAGAGCCACTAATGGCATCAGTTCGGGATTAGGCAAAGTAATATACATCGGTGTAAATGGTGAGTTATTCTCAGTCTGTGAGATTTCGTTTCGGTGTGGAATAAAGTAAAAATTCAATTTATTTATTCAAACGTGTGCACGAGCACGTGCACTCTCACATGCATTGCAGAGCCGGCGAGATTTGACAGTTCTGCGAAGAATGTATCAACGAAGCGCGGCAGTCCGGTAACTTTAATCTGCCACGTCTACGGCGATACTCCCATTGAAGTACTGTGGACCATGAATGGAGACAGACTGGACCTCAATAACTACAGGTAATCAGACAAATGAGTGTCGCGGTCTTTTTATTCTGCTCTACTTATTATTATGTAATCAATTTCACCGGCTCATCGGCTCATCGGCTCATCGGCTCGGCGGCTCGGCGGCTCAGCGGCATGCGGTCCGCGGCTCGCGGCATGCACAAAAGATGTCAATCGATATAAGTCGCTGATCCAGCAAAATAAAATTTACTGCTACTAAAATAAGGTGTAAATATCGCAACGTCCTGCTACTTATATCAAACACTATATAGACTACTATATAGACTATAGTCTATACCAACCAAGCCACAATTTATAAAACACACATAAAAAATATTACAACTATGGCTATGAACACACATTTCACATTTACATCTTTATCGCATAAACTTTATCGGCAATAAACTCGTCCGCATTTTCGCCTACGTCATTTTTATTTGTATTTTGTTTTAAGCGCTTCTTAAAACCGTTCGACCACTCACCCGTTCAGCCGTTCAGCCGTTCAACCGTTCAACCGTTCAACCAACCCAATGTTTTATTTTTATTTAAATTACTCGAAATGTAAACTCGCATTTAAAAATCCGCGAACAATTGAATGCATTGAGAATTGAGAAATGAGAATTGAGAATTGAGAATAATTTTAAATGAACGTTATATATTTTCATGGCTAAATATTAAATTTCTTGCTATAAAATGTCTGCGCGTTCTACCTGTATATAAGTTACTGCTTACTGTTTAGTTGCCGCTGTTAAAATAAATTTATTTTACAGTTTAATCAAAACAAAAACGAGTGAACATTAAACGTAGTTTAAGACTGCTCTCGTAGGAGAGTCGGTAAAATTTTTGATAATTGTTTGATGTTACGGCCTATTAAAAAATTAATTGGAGCAAAGATTAGCGTTCTTGGTAAATACATACAGAGTCGAGTTAAGCTAATCACGCGTACCCTACCCTACCCTACCCTACCCCACTCTACGCTACCCTATCGTTCCTACCACCTATCGCCCACTGTTGCCTGCTAAATGGCTTTGTTATTAGGTTACATAATAAGTTTTGTTCGATAATAGCTTCGACTACCTGTTGGATTATAGATTTAACTCTTTACTTTGGGCGTAGCATAAAGTTATTATACTATTATACCCAACAAAGGGGGAGCACAGGATTGCTAAAACAGGTCGCACGTAATTGAACGGCGGGTGAGCGACGTGTTTTTGCGTTATTTTTTCAACACTTGCCACAAATATGGGTTGCAAAAGGCAACCGTCCTTTGGGTAACGCAATGCCATTAGACCATTAGATTAAATATTACATGATATGATGGGTAATAACACTAATAACGGAAGTTTGTATTGGGTAGTAAAATACATTTTTATTATAAAAAGTTCACGTTTTACGTAAAAATGTGTAAGATGCGCGAGCTCAGCAAACATGTTTTATTAATTGCAGATTAACATTGACGGAAACTAAGACCGATAATGGGGTCAAATCTCAGGTGACTATAAGTCGGGCTGATAGGGAAGACTCCGGCTTGTACAAGTGTTTAGCGGAGAATGCTTACGGTCGCAGCGAACACCATATCAATCTTGCCGTTCAGGAGAGGCCCGATCCGCCGGGTCTGTTGGAAGTCGTCGAAGTTGCAAGTAGAAATGTTAGATTGGCCTGGCGCAGATCTTTCGACGGGAACAGCCCAGTGATCGGTTATTTAGTCCAATTTCAACCGCTTGGCGTTGGACAGCACGATTGGGACAGCATTTCCGTTCAAAATATTACGTTGC
Organism: Tachinus sp. AB-2021; assembly: GCA_030264575.1. Classification (NCBI taxonomy): domain Eukaryota; kingdom Metazoa; phylum Arthropoda; class Insecta; order Coleoptera; family Staphylinidae; genus Tachinus; species Tachinus sp. AB-2021. The sequence continues at coordinate 30,324 of JARJEC010067952.1, read as the reverse complement.
CCGTGGTGCAGTCTCGCGATAGGTAGGCACAAAAAACGAATTTACATCATAATGCACAAAACTGCTTCTCCGCGGTTTGCATTTTATTTGCTTTTCAATTTTCCAGCGCGAACGATCGCGAATCGGCCGTAATAGGAGCTCTATTCCCAGCAACTGCTTACAAAATACGGATGTTGGCGGCAAACGGCATAGATCAAAGTCCATTCACGGAGGAAGTAGTTGTTAAAACTCAAGAAGAGGAACCTTCAGAACCACCGCGAGACATACACGTCGATTCTGTCGGCGCCGGGGAGCTATTCTTGTCCTGGCAGGTGCCTCCTCGTGAATCGTGGAATGGGGAACTGCTCGGCTACATTGTAACGTGGAACGTGCAGGGAAAAGCTTCTAATAACACGAAGACGCTGACGGTAAAGGGATGGGCGACGACCAAAGTCCAATTAACCGGGTTACGAAAGTTTACTCGATATGATATAAACGTGCGTGCTTTTAATAGTGTATCTGTTGGCCCACAATCGACAAGTGTTGTTGGAGTAACAAAAGAAGGCGTTCCGGAAGCATCCCCGCTGGATATTTTATGTTCACAAATTTCTTCGCAAAGTATGAAAGTTTCCTGGTCACCACCCCCGCTCTCGTATCATGGCGGACTTATCCAAGGATATAAAATTTATTACAGGCCCATTTCCACTGACGAAAACTGTGAGTACTTATAAATAATACAGCAGGGCCTTTATTTGATTTATCTCGAATATAAATAATTGATGCGCATTATCATTTATTCAATACATTTGGGTGATTTGGGGCGTCGGGGCGTCGGGGCGTTCGGGGAACAATTCACGGCAACAGCGATATCGTTTCTCCCCAAACCTATACCGTTTTGTGTTTTTCCGGTTTGCCCGATTATTCTACTCGTTTATTATATTCCAGTTGACGTTCCATCGACGGGCGAAGTTAAACGCACGCCTAGCACCGAAACCTATCTTCACGGTTTATACAAGTATACTAATTATTCCATCAAAGTGTTAGCCTACACCGGAGCCGGCGATGGCAGTCTCAGCGTTCCAATTTATTGCACAACAGAGGAAGACGGTAAGCTTGTTAACTTTTTTAAGATGATAATTGTGAAAATTGATCGTCATCAAATCATCGTCATTACTAATTCATCATTATTTTCAATTTGATGCAAAAGCAGGACACTAATCCCTAATACTTTACCTAACAATTATTCATTGCTATCGTTACCACAGAATCGATTTATGAATAATTAGTTCATTCAATCAAGCGTGTGATGATTACAATGGAATATTTAAACGCGCATAATTAATTTGTTACCGTTACAATTGGAGAAAAAGAGAGAAAAAAATCCACACCTACAATTACACTCAGGAGGCACAGCAAACGTTATAGTATTATTAATTGATTAATTATTTAATTAATTAATTAATGGCAATTGATTCGTTATGATTGTAATGACTGAGGTTATCAATCGAAGCAAATAAATAAAAAAATCATTAATCAAATAGGTATTTTACATTAACTTTAAGACAACACCAGGAATTTAATTAAAAAAAGTATTAGTAGGTATGAACAATTTGCTTTAATGAGGAACGCAAACAAATTGAAAAATAAAGATATTGAAATATCTTTAGCAATGGAACAGACGAATAAATCAAATAAGATCCCAAACCTCAATTTAAATTATAATTATTCCGGTCGCTGAATGGATAATTTTGCAGCCTACTGCTCTCGCAACCACATTCGCAGATTATATGGTTGCCTACATACAATATCGATTCCTTCTGAAACGCCGCAGCCGGCCGGATGGTTTTAACTTTCCAATGAAATAAAAGCGACGTCCTCAATTCACTAATCCGCGATATACGCTGCATTTGTTTCAATGTATTCAATTTAATTTGCGACAAATACGACAAATACGACAAAACGCTTTCAAGAAAATTCAATTTTCACGAATGCTGATAATATTGAAATAATACACATTTTTCAAAATTGATAGATGCTCAATGTTTTTAATTGATTATTTGATTTGATTATTGTAGTTCCTGGTGCACCTGCTAACATAAAAGCTGCCGCTTTAACGGCCGAATCAATTCTAATCTCGTGGCTGCCACCGAGCAAGCCGAATGGCAAGATAAGTCACTATACGGTTTATGGACGCGAGGCAGGTCGCGTTGGTAAACACACAATGCAGACAGTTCGCGTCGAAGATACTAATTATGTACATTTAATGTTCGAGATTAGAAGTTTAATTGAACATCAATTGTACGAGTTTTGGGTATCTGCGACTACTGGTATAGGCGAGGGTGAGCCGACTGCAATTGTGACACAGGCGACGAACACTAGAGCGCCGTCCAGGATAGCTTCGTTTAGTCAGGTATTGCACAAAGCTGTCAAATCAAAAGTGCTTTTGCCGTGTTTAGCTGTAGGCAATCCGACTCCGAGGACGCGTTGGATTCACAGAGAAAGGCCGATTACTTTTAGTCCGTTCTATGAGGTTACTTCCGATGGACATCTTAATATACATAGTATGTAATTGATATTGATATTGATATTGATATTGACATTAAAACGAAAACTGGCTTACACTGAACCGCTCGCTAATTTACAGGTGCGGACCAATCGCTTGCCGGAAATTACACGTGTTCGGCAAAGAATTTATTCGGCGAAGATGACATTACTTATTCACTATTTGTCATTATGCCGCCGAGCGCGCCAGCTTTAGAGGTCCAATTTACAACTACCAAAAGCATCCGGCTCCACTGGATCCAACCAGAAGACGGCGGAGCGATTATACAGGGTAATATTTACAATCATTATTAATAATATAACTTGTTAACGCAAAAATCAAACAATTTCTTGGTTAATAATCTATTTTCCCTGTGACCTCTAACTAGTCGTTGCTGTTACATTCTCCAGGCAAAAGTATAATATGTTTACGACAAAAAAAATAAAATTAAGTAACATACGTTGGCAACAATCGCTTACATAAAACCGAGCGCTTTTATTGTTTAAAAAATGTATAGCAAGGACTTTTCTCTGAAAGGTTAATAATGCAAAATTGATTATTTGCTTGATTATTTGATTGTTTAACAATAACACCTTCACATTTTATATTCTGTTCCTTAATTTGTCTGTCTAAAACTCGGAAGCCTTCGGAATGAAAAATTACACGAGCAACCTTTTCAATTAGCCCCACCTAAAATTACAATTGTAACAAAACAAATGTGTTTCGTTTCGCGTTTGTTATTTTAATGTTTGAATATTTTACGATCAGGGGCGAGGGGCGATCAGTCGACGCACTTTTAAATGCAACTTGATCTACTTTCAAAGTACACAACGTATAATCCGTTTTATTTTTTTATACCGAAAGCTCATGTAATAGTTTTTGGACACGCTAGCCAAACACTAACAGTCGCTGATGAACTATATGGACAAATTTAATAATTACACGTTTTCATCTCGTTTTTTTTTTAATATAAATCTCGTGGAAATAAAACACGATTTTAAATCTGTTTTTAAATACGTGATTATAAGAAACGCGCTATAAAATGCACATTCGGGAAAAAATATATGAAAAAATTAATTATGTAGTAATTATATAATTAATCTCGCAGAGACATTTCACTCCATTCAATTTGAAACAAGCAACAAGGTTTTCATATATTTATATAATATTAAGTAGCAATGTGAATTTCTCATGTTTATTGAAAATTGTTATAAAGGACACTGGGATATCTCACTCTCACATTTGTAATGTCACACATTGATTATGTATAAAACATTTAAATAATTTAATTTTTAATTAATTACGATGCGATTGTTTTGTTCAAAATTCCATGATTATGCTACTATAATTGATGTAAAATTCTTTTTATGTATAGGCAAATGGAATATTCTTCGCGATGTGACCTAAAAACTTTCAAACGTCATTAATATTTTGTACTTGAATTGTGTGCTCAGAGAAGCATATTTAATTTAACGAAAACGTAATTATATAAATTAATATCAATTGTATAATAAAATAAAGCTTTATTGTGAGAGAATCAAGCAGCGCGATGAATTATTTTGCGTTAATTTTTCAAACAAGCTTTCAAATATTGTCTATATTGATTCATTGCAGGAGATTTGAAATTTGCATTTGTCCGTATTAAATTGAGATCCGTTTAAATATAGCATTTATATTTTTGTCGTGACGGACGTGACGATTTTAATTAATTGATAAGTCATTTTTTCGGGAATAAATTATAAAATAAAGTGGATTAAAGTAAAATTATGTTTTAGATTCATTTGTTTAATTTAATTGAAGACTATTTAATGCTTAATTATATTTCGGTTATTTTTCGTCGTTAAAATCAATTCTTGTGATTCGTAATTTTATTACAATTTGGTATTTCCTATACGCAAATTGAAAAAGTACAATACGAGAAGAATAATACCCAATACCTAATATTTTGAGTTCCTTTTAAAAGAAAAATTATATGCATTCATAATTAATAAAAAAATGTAATGCAAGCCTCTATTTGAGCAATCTATTGTGAGATGCTTTTAATTGTCTTAATTGATTAAGTAAGCGCTTTATTAATGAATGTATAAAATTTATATAAAAATATTACATTATATAACCATATTCACATGTGAATAAGAATTCTATACATCATTTATCTTTACATATTTTAAATTATTGTTTAATTATATAAACAATTGCTAAATAATTTACACACCGGCATCATTCGATTATCTCCGAAAGTTCAATACAATCATTTGTCCTTTCTATTATTTATCATTCATCAATGTGCTATTATGGTGTTCTCGTATTCCGGTATTCTGGTGTTCTGGTATTCTGGTGTTCTCGTATTCTGGCATTTCGTAGTAAAACATTATAATATTACAGCTGTAGTTATTGTTTGTTTCTAGGTTACACATTAAGTTCAAAAAGATACACGGACGACTGGACCTCACTGGAAATATCTCCAGAGCACACTGTATATACGTACGATGGCCTTCAGTGCGGTACAATTTACCATATCTACATATTAGCACACAATAGGGTAGGAAACGGAAGTCCGAGCTCAATATTAACGATCAGCACAAAAGGAGGGCCGCCGCAATTGCCGAAAGAGCGAGATTTCATCTCGACGAACGCGACGTCCCTTCAACTAAATTTATTCAACTGGCCAAACGGAGGTTGCCAAATATCCCATTTCTCGGTGCAATATCGCGCCCTCGCTGACCAAAAATGGACGTTAATATCGGACAGTGTGTCCAGTGATAAATTAATCGTTCAAGATTTAACTCCCGCTATGTGGTATCAGTTAAAGGTCACCGCACAAAACGATGCGGGATTATCAAATGGTTTCTTCAATTTTGCAACGACTACTTTATCAGGAGGTACGTCGTTTGATTTGTCGACTTTTGCAGCAATAAATAAATAGACGGACATTTATTAACCCCCTACGTTTTAGGGCGTATTCCGCCACCTCCGAGCCTGGCGCAAGATAACGCATCCGGTGGTATGGTTTCTTATAAAGAGGCATATATTATCGTCCCTACGGTTGGCATAGGCGTTTTGTTGTTGTGCGTGGGATTGCTGTGGCTCCGAGTCTATAAAAAGAAAAGGTTGGTCGCAGATTTATTTGCATAGCCAAATCATGTATTGTTTTTCGATACTATCGAAACTATCTACAACGTCCGTTTCAATTCGATTCAAGTCGATTCAATTCGATTCAATTCGATTCAATTCGATTCAATTAATAATCATTTATTTCGATCGCCTGCAATTATTATGTTGTTGTAGAGACGAAGCGAACAACGTCGTCGATGGTCAACGAGAAGAAGAACCACCCGATGAGAAGACAATAGACAGGGAAAATCGCCGCAATGTTCAACAAGTGTACACATCATCGCCCGTGAAAACTGGCGACAAATTAAGAGACGACGTGTCTGGTGAAAATATTCAATTAAACGACAAAAGCGGCATCTTTTTCAACATCGCTTATTATGTTTTGCAGGAATGTACGAGATAAGTCCGTATGCAACGTTTAGCGTTCCCGGGAATAACAGCCGTTCCGTAACCACATCCACACTGGATTATACAATGCAATTCAAAACGTTCGGTCACATTGAAGACGACGATCACAACACTATAACTTATCCAAAAACGAGAAGTGGAAAACATAGCTGGCATAAGCAGCAGCGATATTATAACAATGAAGGCAAGTCTCATTACAACATGAGCAAATTCAATGTGTTAATCATTTCATAAGCGGGATATTTATAAATAATATAAATAGTATTTCTCACTTTCTATACGAAAATAATCACACAATACTCATTTCATTTAATTATTCGTCGATATAATATATAATTTTCTCATTTCATTTAGTAGGTCAGCGCCCCATTACCTATCTACCTACCTATACTATTAAAATTATCTATCTATTCCGGAAAAGTATTATATTTATTAAAAACCTGGACTACCCAACCTTAAAATAAAACAGATCAAATATTTGTATCAATTGAACGAAACGTACAAAGACATTTCACGATCAGCAGCGAGCAGCAAGCTTACTACGAAATTGAATGACCTTTCCGTTTTATGCAACAAAGATTGAAAGAGGCAGCATTACCGACAAACAAATCATTAATGTTTCATTACTTTATTATAAATTTGTTTCTGACCAATGATGCGATATTTACGCAAAATAAATATATAAATATAGAAATATGAGAGGGTATAAATATTTTGGTTCTTCTAATTAATTGAATTTGGTGTAGGTCCTGGTATGCCCGAATTGTCAAGGATGAGAGGCGGTAGGCCGCCACAAAGGGGAGATTCGGAGTCTGATGATACTAGCGGTTCGCCGTGCGGTGAGTTTGCTAGTGGCTCAAATTACAGGGTACCGGTAAAATCGTCAAGAGGTGAGAAACCTTACTTGACATACACCGGTTACGAAACATTGCTGGTTGCAGATTTGTTTCGCCCCGATTCTAGTACCGAGTCGAACGACGTGTCGCCATTGGCCGAAAGGAGAAACACACCTAGACACGTGGGCCATCCAAGAAAGCACCATCGCCCAACTAGTACCAGCAGGTAGCCAAGGTACCTTAACCAAACACTGCTTGTGTCGCACGCATGTTGTCCGCTCCGTTTTAGCCGATTCCCGATTCAAAAATGAAAATTGATTCAGTTTTATTTCAGCCAATTCACTTAACTGTCGGTAACTCTTTGCATTTGCATTTGCCGCAACAGACATTCACTTATTCGTTTAATGATGATTTTTTATATATTTTATTCAATTAGTTCCGAAGATGAGAGGATATTAGAAGATGTTGCACCGGAAAGTGCGTGTTGTCTGCAGCCCCCTTCAGGATTTTCCGATAGTCGTGAGCTTAGTGAAGCCGAATGCGACAGAGACACGACTCTTGGCAAACTACCTGCTGAGTTGGTTACTTTGTTGGCCAGGTAAAGTAGAATTTTCCAAAAAATTTAATTCAAACCGCAGCCGTTTCAGATATCAAGAAAGAAAGGAGCAGGAAAAAAAAGAATTTACTATACATGTTTAGTGTTTTAACCAAAGACTGATGGTACGCATCTCGTCCATAATACCAATACCACTACCAATACCGATACCGTTACCGATACCGATACCGATGCCGATACCGATACCGATACCGATACCAACGAGCCACCTTTTCAAATGTAAAACTTATATGTATATAAATTTTTATAATGAAAGTTATCATTCATTATATATGGAAGCCCCATCTTACCACCTTCTTATATGCAGACTGTGTGTATTAGACTGTACCGGACTGATCGAAAACCTTAGCCCTTAGTTATCCGACGATTTATAAAAGTTAATTTTATGTAAATATATAATATCAAATATATATATAATAAGTAAATGAACTGTTGTTGAATTGTTCTTTTCTCCTCGGACGGCTTTAAATTTGAGATTGTTTGTTTACAATGAAGTTGAGGATGTTGCGGTTATTTTATCTGAATAATCGTTGCCGATATTGCTATCTTTGCGTCTAATCGTTGAATCGATGAGGTGGGATACGCAAGGAGGTCACCGAAGTATTACATACAGAAAAGATCTTGCGAAATTTTCGTTTTACTTCTTGTCGACTCATTCATTCATGATCAATTTATTACACGTACTACACGTACACTTTTCAAATGATTCCGAATTTCACGCTTTTGTAACTTCCTCTTCGGAAATTTAAATAATACTTATTATAAATCATTTTAGGAAGTATGCCTGCTTGGCTCGATATTAAATCATTTGAACAAAATTTCTATTGCGTTCAATTTCAACCTTCAATTATTCCGTTCTTTGTAATTGCGATTGTGATTGTATTTTAGAAATGGAATTTTATTAAATAGATTATTTGGAAATTCCGCAAATCAAAGTGCAAGTTGGCCGATTAACTAACAACACTCGGCCGTCTGCAATCTGCAATCTGTAATCTGCATCAACTTAGAATTAAATATCAATCAGGTTCGAAAAACCCAATTATAATTTTGGCGATTCATTGATGGGGAACCCGTATCATCAGTGATGATAGTTCAGTAGTAATTATTAAATGTAACGTTTATTAATGAGCACAATCTTTATTATTATCGAACACGATAATGTCTGATATTTTGAAACCCGAAGAGCATTTCATTTTAGATAATATCCGCATTTAGAAGGTAAGCAACTCTTTTTTTTCTTATCACAACTAACGACACGCTTTAAAAATCAATTCATTCCAAATGAAAAGGCGAATCAAACACAACCAGTATCCAGCATTCAAGGTAAAACCTAAAATTGTCACATACTTATAGCACTTACAACGTTGCAAAATATGATAAATTGAATAAAAGAAAAAAGCTGTTGCTGTTTTTGCCGCAGATAAATTTTCCTTTAATCTACACTACCCGGCCCAACCTTCGCAATTAATATTATATTTTTAATTAATTTTAATTGGAATGTTATTTAAATAAATGAATAACAATATTTTTAAATGAATGCTAATTTTGCAATAATAAATGATTTTTGCCATTTAACGGTTAATAAATATAATCAATCGATAATTGAAGCAACTCTCGATTATAGCAATTTTGTTTCGGAAGAATATACGTGTGTATATGAAGATATGTTCGAAGTTTACATTTTCGGCAATTTTATAAAAAAGTAAATCGATTGCACAAGTGTTCGGTAGGAAATTTAGCTACTATTTACGAAATTGATTATGTCGAAACAAACAAATAAATAAAACTCTATTTGATTGGTTCAACACTTAATTTACTTATATTTTGCAAAAATGTATCGATTCTCTAATTGCATGAGCCGGTCTGGTTGCACAACATTTTCTTAACCTGTGACAGACACTTTTCGAATCGCTCTGCTTGAAATCGCAGTGTTTCTGTAATTTTCTTAAACACAATCATTTGTTTGCCTGAAATTGCTGCCATTACTACTACAAAACCTAGTTGTTGATATTGACATCCGCGTAATTTGAAAGTCGTGATGTAAAAGTTGCTGCTCAATAAAAAATATTTTAATTTTGAAACGAACAAGGGAACAGCTCATTTTTGGTCCACAAATTTCATTATTCATTTCTCATAAAGGTACGTCTTAAGCGGTTGCCACCGTTTAAGTAAAAAAAGATTATGTTATTAATTTCGGTTTTTGATTTTATATTTTGGATTTCTGCGGCGTTGTTACGTTAATCCGGCGAACGGTCGATGAGAGATCCGGGTGTTGTTGTGACGTCTGTCGGGGTGGTGTTGGTGGGCTTGGAATTTATGAATTTATTGCATTGTGTGAATTTGGTTATCCTGAAGGTAAAATGCAAGGCCTATTGTGGTTTTGTTAAGTGAATGCGTCGTGGTTGTGGTTGTGGTTGTGGCGAAGGGAAAACACCTTCTTAAAGTGGGGACGTAGTTTTCTCTCGCGTCTCGCGGCCCCCACTGAAACATTTCACTTAAGAACCACTTTTAATCAAGACCCGACCCAGTCAGTGCGAGCACGAGTTGCGACTATATTCGCTGTCGCGTAATCTCGCCGTCACATTTGGGGAGAATTTTCGTTCCGGATATATACATGGGAAGTGTTTTTAGCTCCTGCGTGTGACACAAAGTGCTTGGATTATTAGTGTTTATTTAAAGAAAATTTCAAAATACACATATCATTACAATAAAAATGGTGCAAGTTGTAAGCGCCGCGGTGCTGCTGCTAGCCCTGTCGGGTAAGTCTAACTAGTTGCGGTTGCGTATGCGTTTGCGTTTGCGTGCGAGGGAAACGTTCAAGCGAGCTTAAAGGCGTCGCGACGCTCGGCGTCCTGCCATCCGGTGTATGTGTAATGTGTTGTTGTGCACACATACGCTGCCTAGTGCACACTTTCTGAATGCTAATCGAATTCGTTTTCTATTCCTCATTATATCTAGCATTTAATCAGAGCATATTAATCATTTTTAAACTATTTAACTAATCGCTAATTGACTGTTGTCTGTTGTCTGTTGACTGTTGACTGTTGACTGTAGACTGTAGACCGTTGAAAGGGTTGTTCATGCAGATGAAAGCAAGGACGCAATTGCATTAGCGTTAGCAAATTCAATCTAATAAATCCGTCCATTATATGCCAAGGTTAGTTACTTGTAATTGTATCAATTAGTTTTTTGCATATATTGATAAATGATACATTTTGTCGATAGCTTATGGCAGAATATGGCAAGTACTTTACTCTCGTGTGAGCGGCTGACCATGAATTTTCTTATCGAAAGTCCCTGACATTTGAACAGGATTTCTCAGGTTGGGATCTACTCCTTGCATAACATACAATAGTTCTTGCTAACTTCTTCATGCGCAATATACATTTGAAAAATTTCGAATGCAACCAAACAAAATCAATTTTTTACTTAAATAATTTAATTTTATTTCCAAAATGGTCAGGAACAAAACTAATCTCATATTAGAAATTATTTTTCTCCGTTCTCTTAGTTTTTCATGTATAGTTAGTTATTTTGCTGTACCTTAAGACAAAAATGTATTTTATTTTTTAATCCCATCGAAATATCTATTATTGATTAGCATTATTAATCGTACATTTATGTAAGCGAATGCTGAACAAAAAAATATTTTATACTTCATTATATATTGCTCAATTGATTATACATAATTTCAAATGCTTGTTGCGTTTTAATTACGATAATTATCCACATTAATTTGCAATGTAACCGAGAAACTATACCAATACCAACACCAATACCAATACCGGTACCTACACCGACGAAACAGATCAGAAATGGAGTATGAAATATTATGATTGCATTACTTATGTTCGAGTATAATCCATGTATTTCAGTAAGGTGTTAATTGCTTTTGTTAATACGACCGTTAAAATTCCGCATGAGTTTTATGGCCTGAAACAATGATGCTTATAGTAATCTTAATTTTCTTTCGTGTAATTGATTGTAATTAAAATGAAAATGACTTTAAAGAAACAAACATAAAATAATAATTGATTTAAACTGAACCGAACAATTAATTAATCAATGAAAATAATGATTACATAAACAATGCGTGTGCAATGTTCCCATGAATCCACGATACAGTGATCTATATATCTAAATGTTATATAATTATAAGAACAATACATGTTTGGTATAATTACATGATACCTGTAATTGTAATACTTAGTGAGAATGTAGCCTAAAGTTGTTTGCTTTGTGTGACATTAACAATAAAAAGTATATTAGTGCTGATTATTAAATGACTTTATTAAACTTTTTCTAATGAGATTTCTTGCAATAATTATAGCTTATTACTTATTAGAATCAAAATTAGAATTAGATTACTTAAAATGTCATTTTCTGTTTGATAATGATATAATTGCTTTATTACTCCAATAAAACTCGAATGAATGAATGAATGAATGAATGAATGTAGAATGAATGAATGCACATTAGTATGTATAATCGTTGTTTGGCTAAATTAATTGTTGTTATAGTCAGTATATTAACCGATGATAGGCTGTAATTATTTATAGGTGTTCATTGTTTTCACAAAATGAGCATACCGGTGCGACAATGTCGATTCAATTGTTTTGCACAGTTTCGATATCGGATATTAAAATGAAACATTTAAAATGCATACAATTAGTAGATCTAAAGGTGAATTTGAATTTATTATAATGTAAGAATCGTGAGTAACGGGAGCTCGTTCTAAGTGAAATGTTTGTTACATAAATAAATAAATAAATAAATAAATAAATAAGAAGGTCTCTGGTCTCTGGTTTTTAATCGACATCGATAATGTGGGGGTGTGTTATAAAATAGATCGTGTGATACATATTACATGATATTATGGTATTGTCATGGAAAGTTTGGCTCAACGAGATTGTTAATAATAATGATAATAATAAAAAAACCAGCCGACTTTTATGTAACACCCAACCAGTTTTCCTTCGAAAGAATTCGGCCTGCCCAAATTGAACAATGTGTAATTGCTCGCTTTATATATAATATTCGTTCCGGATCGGTTCGATACAATTTGAAAATCATCGTCGCATTACGAAATCATTACATAATTAATTAAATTTCATTTCATTGAATCTTAACTACAAGTTTTCTGCACCGGAAGCACACCGCTGCAGCCGCCAATTCATTACAAATTGTGATCGAAAATTTGAATAATGAGAAAAGAAAATAACAGCCGCAAACGAAGACCACAAAGACCAAAATTGTTAAATAACCTGAGCATTTATCTTCGCAAAAGGTCAATTTGTTAAAGTTCAGAATTATCAATAATACGCTTGGTTTGGTTATTGTTAATTCATAGTCATTTTTTGTTTCGTTTTGTTTCGGGCTTTGAAGCATTTATAAATGTCAGATGCCGTTTAAATGCCATTCGCAATTAAAAGATGAAGAGCGTGTATGAATACCAGCAATGGCAATAGCAATGGCATCAGCAATAATACGAATGGCACTTGATTCATGTACTCATGTACATATAAAATACATAAAATGTATAAAATAGAGAAAGTTATGAGGACAATTTTAGCAGGTGGATATTCGATATTTATGATATTCACGATGTTTATTATTTATTTTGCAATGTGTTACATCATTTTTTTTTTCGAATTATTATTTATGACACAGAAGATAATTCGAAATTATCCACGCTCTTCTTCGTGATTATCCACTTTCATAGAACCAAAAAATAGATAGATAGATAGATAATGATATAAACGTTCTAGCGCTAAAAATATATTTAAAAATGTCGACACTTTCACCTGGCTAAAGTTCAAAAGTTGAAACGCGTTGCCCTTTTATTGAGCCGGCAATCGCAAAAAAAAAGAAAGTTCACTTGCACTTGCATATTACATTAATACAATTCGAGAATATACAATTAATTAAGATTTGGCAATAACTATAAGAGTTTTCATTTGAAAGCGCAACAAGCATTATCTGAATGGTAAAATTGCAACATGCCAAAAACTTACATAAACGATATCATTTTAATTCTAATTACTCAGCAACACTTAACTTAAAACGTATCAATTAAATGACGCAAGATTAAATTAAAATGTAACGAATTTGCATATCTCGAGGAAGTGGTGAAATAGCGACCAAGAAAATTTGCATAAAAGAGTGCAACAATTATTAAATAAAATTGATTTCTAATTTATTTTTTATGTTTATTGTTGGCTGAATGCAACTGTTGACATAATTCATAATATTTACACAACGAAATTCCTCCCGTCCCGCAGTTACACACCCAGGCCGTTTTTTCGCGCACGATTTACTTCGAAATAGTTTGAGCGTCTAGCATCTAGCATCTAGCATCTAGGCGGCAGGCGCGTGCGTGTCTTATTTGCTTTATTTCTCTTATTTGTCGTAAGTCGTAAATGAAAAAAAGACACAGTCGTGAATTGGTATTGCATATTACATAAAAACGCGTTTTACTACAGCGGAGTAAGCAACCAGTGTGTGACATAATAATCGACATAATATACTTACTATACTGTATAATGTATATTATAATATAATCTGACAAAACAAAGTAGGAAGTGAGATTAAGGCGCGGCTAGAAATAGTTCATATTGCATATCCTGGTTCCTATTGCAATGGCAATTGCAATTGCAACTGCAACATATTCCAAATGTAATTACACCTACGCAATTAGTTCCGCACTTTTAATAACCCATAGAAAGTTGTACGTACGTACGTACGTACGTTTATTTGCAATGATTTTGGGTCTACATTTCGAACAATTTTAGTTCATGGAAAGTTTCCTTTATTTAACATTTATTAAAGAAACGCATAACCTTGATTGCAAATCATTTTTTCTTTGTTATTGACATTTTTAAACAATCAACAAAAATATTGCTGCGAATTGCGATGTGTTCATACGCCGTTGCATCAGACAAGACATTAAAGATGTAATTTTATTTGCGGGACGTTAGAATTTCGCAAGCGTATGGATTTTTTCATTTCAAATCATATTTATTATTACAAAAGTGATTAAAATGTTCGCAATAATTATAATTCTCATCATTCTATAATTCTAATGGCAATCATATAATCGGATAATTTACGAATACATAATGCATGCAAACCTTATCTTCATTTTTATTCATTTATGCTTCTGCAGCGCAAATATATGTTAATTTACAAATTTCACGTTAAATGCTAATTTAACATAAAAACGCAGAATCCAAGGCGACGCATTGTACTATTATATCTGTTTAATTATCAGGTTGTCAATGAAGTATGTGAATCTTCCAAATATCAAAGGCTAAATGACGGGTCATTATAATCTAACATTATGGCAAGTGTCAAGAGTGTCAAAAGTGTTGCAATGCTCGCAACCAGATAATCAGTTGTTGCGGACTTTTGTCCATCTTGAAATTAATCAAATTAGCGGCATTATTTATTTACATTGGGCAATCCGAGTCGGGTTTCTTGTCTAATCGCTCATTGAATCAGCGTCATTCACATCGCTTTTTACATAATATTTACTTTTATTTTTTTACTGCCATTTTAATTTACGAATGCTTATTTGATGAGATAAACCTTAACCTTCTGCAAAAAAACAAATTCATAAGTTTCGTGTTTAAAAGATCATTTGAATAAATTTGCAGTTAAAATTTGAAAATTTCACTGCGGTACGACCAGAATTAAATTCAATGCCAACAAAAGAAGCGATACATGAATAATTAATTAGTAAATTTGTTAATTATCAGTGCGGATAATACAAATTTTGGATCAATTATAACATTAATGGGAATAGGCCAGTAATTGGGGCAACTTATTACTGCATAGAATAGAAATACTTTTTAGTCAATTAATTCGATATAATACAATGACCCAGATTAGAAAATAAAAACATTAAACATTGGTTCTATTTTAACAAATTTAATTAACGTTTTACTACTCCACCGATATACCACATACATTTCGATTATTTGTTGAAATTGTTGAAATCAATTCAAATCATCCATCGTTCATATTATTCTTTTAGTTTTAGTTACGAGTTTGTGTTTTAAGTTTGAATTTTCTCGTGATTGCGGATATTTAAATTGTAAGGCACGTTTAGATGTTAAAGAGCTTGATTATACTCGTTTCTGCATTGACCTATTGGGTAACCTGACTCTTAACACTGCAAGTTGTGTCAGATTATTACCGCAACTTATATAGGCTAAGATTAACTAGTAATTATGGCAATTTGCTATTTAATAATAAAGTGCCCAACAGCACTATTAATTCATTGTTTTCACTGCTATTATTTTTCCCTTTTCAACAAAACTAAGTCGCAAAACAGCGCAAAACAGCGCAACGCCGCGCCGCGTTGTTGGTAAATCGGAAGATTTGCTATTAGGAAAGATTTAATGTGCGGTTTATCTCACGGGAGCTTCTCGAAGCGTCATGTCCTTCATGTATTAAGCAATCATATTACTTACTTACTCTATCGAGTCGATCATTTTAACGTGATCTTTATTCTCGTTCGAGAACCTCGGCACTAAATGTGCAATAAAACCATTCATTATGGCTACTTTATTATTCAGAACATTTTGTGGGCGAGTTCTTCTGCTCTACATATTTGCTTTCCGTGCATTTATCTTTAATTAACAAAATTTGATTTCATTCAATTTTCAACACATTACATTTGAAGATTTAATTAAATATTCGAGCCAAAATTAGCCTATATAGTGATTAAATCTATTTAATACTTGGATTTCTTGTTAATTGTTTTTTGTTGCTGGGTTGATCCGGTTTCGCACGTATATGCAGTGAACTAGAAACGAGCCGGTGTTATATAAAAATGTTTATACATATAACACACATAAAAAGGAACACCTTTCAAATAAGAAAACTCGTCGTCGGTTTGAAGCCGATCTGTAATAATTTAACAACAACTAACAACTAAGATGGTGATTTTAAACATGTATTTACATGATTGAGATGGAAACATATTTGAGTGTTTCAGTGTTTCTCTATTACATAAGAAAATATAGTCGTATGAAAGGTCAGATCCACAATTCATTTGCAGTACTTGCCACGCCAGCATTTATATAATTGTTTATAAAGTGCTTACAATGTGATGCGAAGTCAAAGAAAATTCAATACGAACAACAGCAACTGCACTAGAAAGCTCAAACATATGTTCGAATAAATGATTTTTAAAACCGAAAATAACAAACCGATGGCCAATTAATAGTTTTCACTTTTATCGCGGCATTCAATCAATCATTGTTTTATTATTTCATTGATGCACTTTGCTTTATTAGAATCGGATTGTTATAATTCGTTTTTAATAAAAATGTAGATGATTAAGACATCAAATCGACGATGCAAGATTTTGTTTCCCCTTGTAGCACCAATAATTTATTAATATAATTCAACAATTTAACCTTAGCGCTTTCTATTCTTGCAATATTTCCTCCTGTATTTTATTCCAGTCTTTATTATATGCACAAAAAAGTTTCTCTAATATGTCTTTGATTGTTTCAATGATAAAAGAATAGATGAAACTTCCTCATATGTTTAACTTGTTTGTATTTACGTTACAAATGTGGAAACAATCGACAAACAAAAAATTCATCAATACGATGAGACATTGGCGGAGGCGGAGGAGGAGAGAAAACACTCGACCACGTCCAAATTAATGATTCAATTTTCAAGCTGTGCTAAAAGTGAAATGGAATCATTTAAAAAGTTAATTATGTCGGATTAGTCGGAGAAGAAAGTTGCGAGCTAGATTAGCATAGCAGACGATTTTATTGATGCGATGTGATGATTCATATTAGATGCAAACTGTAATAAACAATTATTGTATCTATAATGGAAGTACTTTATATTAGAAAAATGTATTGAGAATAATTTATGAAATCAAAACAGGAAACTGCGTAGTATTCAAAAAGTACGTTGATCTTAGCAATTAATTAATTAAGAGTAAACTGATTGAATTTCTAATTATAATTTGAGGATATTCTCATTAGATCGTTAACTGTCAGTCTGGAACATTAAAAAATGTATCATTTCTAAAAAAAGCGATTATTGCATTTTATGAATAGCAACCGAACGGAAATGAAAAGTATTTTGTTTGAAAGTTATTTTATTTTTATGGTTTTGCGTTTGGAAGTTAATAAAGTGTATCGATTGTTCTGCAGGAGAAAACAGAAAAATAGAGAGAGAGAGAGAGAGATAGATAGAAAAGAAACGCCAAGATCACATCAAATCAAAACAATGGGATTGATGAATGTATGCGTAGCTATTAATGGCATCGTGTATTAGAACCCATAACGCATAATTTTCATCTAAGTGGTTTAAGTGAGCGTGAAAATGAAACACATTTCACTTATCGAATCCGGTCGCTTCGTATATTTATATTTTTTACTTCTCATATCTCAGTTGGTCAGTTAACATTGCGTTTCGTTTTCAAGATTTTAAGGTCTAGTGCATCTCGGATAGCGAGAGTTTTACCGTTTTACTATATGTCCTACTTATACGTACACTTATAACTTATACGGGTACGGTTTCTTGCACCATCGCCATCGTTCGTTGTTCGCTGTTCGTTGTTCTAGCGTTCTAGTAGATTGACTAAACAAACTCACTCGCACTAACACAATTAATGCCAAACTTGTTTTACACCTGTCCAATAGCTCAAGAGTGGCTGCCAAAAGAGAAATTGGGACAGGAAGAATATTGCAGCTTGCAGCGAACGATGCGAATACGAGTATTGCAAATATTGCGAATACTGCGAATATTGCGAATATTGCGAATATTGCGAATATTGCGAATATTGCGCGTACCATTCATTACACATTAGCACGATATTTATTGCCGTTAATTCTCTATTATTTTCGGTATAAACTTGAGGAACAATGACAATGACAATTATATATTTTCATTTTATGAATGCTTTAATTGTGCCCGAGGACAAACAAACTAAAGGACGTTAATAATTTCATCTTAAATTACTATGTTATTTAAAGCCACCTACTGCGGCAATTAAGTCGTGCCCAGAGATTTATTCACGACCACCCGCTAATTGATTCCCTTTGAATTTTAATTAAACTACGCCCCAATCGCAATATTTCCAAGTTTGTCAAGTTTATGATATTCTTGCTGTATATAAATAATTGCCATATTCGCAAGTAATTTTGTTCTAGACAAAAAAGCGAACAAAAAAGCCAAAAGATATTATTTCAACATCTTTCGTCCCGCATAATATGCATAATTAATGAATTGATGATATAAAAGCTGCGTACGCTTAATTAAATAAAGCAACTACGATCCGAACGTTGAGTAATTTATGAAAATTAAAATTCAAATTTCGGTAAATCCAAAGAGACCAAAGAAATTAAGCGTATAAATTAGAGGTCTCCCGCGGTTCTTCGAATACACAAAATTATACACATTTTCCGTGACAAATTGAACTGGTTTCTAATTTTAAATAAATTAAATAAATGTTAATCAACTTACGCTTTACGCTTCAAATTACATTTTATGGAAGGAAATTGCATCAAGCGCATCAAGCGCATCAATCGGAATGGAACATCTTGGCCAACCCCAAATCGCAATCGTTTCATTTATTGATGACGTAATACAATAAGGTAAAAGTCCTTCGCATTAACTAAACTAATATTTATTTTCACGGATGGAATTATCAATTACAATATTTCGGATTGGGTTAATTTGAATGGTTGCGGGCTATTTACTTATTGCCATTTATAGTCACAATAATCATTTCATGCATGAAACTTAAGACTTGAAAATAATTATATATTTTAGCTGCAGGCTATGCGGACATCATATATCGGATATGGCCAATTTTATTGATTAGTAACGTTTGACATTTTTCTATAATGTCGTCGTTATACCAGAGAGACGTGGAATCAGTTTTGTTATTTCCTACATTGCGACATTTTATTGTTTACTTATTAAAACAATATATCTTTGGTTCGTTTAAACCATTCCAGAGAGAAGTGATTTGATTTTAATGATTTTATTAATTTTATGAATTTTATTGATTTTATTGATTTGATTGATATTATTGATTTGATTGCTTTTATTGATACAATTGATACAAAGGCGCAGAATAATAAACCGTATGTGTGTCAACGGTCTCGTTTCATTTTCGCAATAAAATTTTTGTGAAAGGGATTTTTTTTAATTGTATCAAATTGTTTATTACTTGCAGCAGTGTATGAATTACAAAAGGCCATTTACTTTTAAAATGTAAAATATAAACGTTCAAAAAATGTGTAACTAATGAAGTTGTACATACGCTCGCCCGCACCCGAGTTTCGTATAATAGTGAAAGTAAAAGCGCTGCCTAAAAAATATACAAACTTAAACGTAAGTAGCATTACGCTGAGTAGACTTTAAAATTATCAAGACGTCCTTGCCGCGGTGTTTTTGTGACCGCTCCACCGCTCCGCCGCTCCACTGCTCAACTGCTCAACTGCTCAACTGCGAAATTATTTCGATATATTTAAAAAAAAATCAACCCAATTCTCCTACTTTTACAAATAAGCGATATGCGAACAATTCCCAATCGCATTGATTAGTATTTAAAAGTTCAAAGAAGCGCTAAATCACTTAATTATTCAAATGATAAATTCAAGGTGGTCTGCGAAACAAAATCTAAAAATATTTCCTATAAATTCAAGGAGAAATTGTTTTTTAAAATGTCAGATGGTATTCAAAATGCCATTAATTTATTTCTCTTTGAATAATTTTAGCACATCGATGCAATAAAAGTGGATTTTAACGATTCAAGAAATATGCTTTTAATCTTTTAACTTGATTTCTTAAATTGTATCAGATTTTTAATAAAGAAATAATCCGATGGATGGAATAGTTCAAATTGGATCAAATTTTCCAGCACAAAAATTGATTCCTTTCGTAACTTAACATAGATTATGATTGTTATTGTCCGTGATATTTTACGACCGTTATTAAGAAGACAAACTTGCGCAATGCCCGCGTTTTCAACAAGGTAAAGTATAATAGAAAGTAAAAAAATATATTATTAACGATTTAATTGTAACACGGATTGTGACCCTCCCACGAGTTCTTTATTACGCACGTCCCTAGAGGTCGACTTGCGCAACTCCATTTCAAATTTGTATATAAATACCTACGAGATAGTCAATAGTCATTGTTTATAAAACAAGCATTCATTTATTATTTGTTTTTTTTTCTTCTTTTTTTCTCGCATAATCAACTTACCATAACTCACCAGAGCCAGACATTTTGAAATTTAATTAAACATACTTGTTTGTATCCTCCGCTTTTTTGTTTCAACTCTGCAGATTTATGGAGTCGCCTTAAGTGCAGATTATTTATTAGGATTTATGTAATTACGTTGAAAACTTAATACGACAAATAAACATTAAAAACGTCAAACATTTTGTGTAGATTTTAGATTAGCTGCTTTTAATTTCGAACGTAATATTAATACCATTAATACTTTAAAATAAATCAATACTTTATTTAGCAGAACTTGTTAGTCCGAAATTGTAATTAAGCTATCATAATTGAGTATCGATTGAGACTAAGAAACGGTGTCCTTTCTGAATAAATCATGTCAATCTTCAATTACAATTTGTAAATCGTTAAAGGCCGCCAAAAAACTAGGTGAAAGTGAAACCGGCTTTCACGCGATTATTGACAATTAGCTTAAAAAATATTGAAGCAGATGCATGTTACGCTAACCCAAATAGCAAATTGGAAATGAAACCTCTGGCTTAGTACGCTTTTAATCAACATAAAGTTATTCTGCCATCGCACCATTTGTTTATTCGTTTCTTGTTATGATTTGCATAACTACATTCAAAGTTCTTGTAGACAAAGTGAAACATTTTATAGATGTAAACATGTAAAAATTAAAGAAAGCAACATTTCGAAAATAATCTGTGAGTGTTCGTTTAGACATCTTTATGTGTGGGCGATTTGGGTTTTCCTTTTTATTCGTTTTACATTTTGCTTTTTACATAAATCTCTCACACTCACTCTCGGACATCTCATAATTTCATAATTTCATAATTAAGTAATCCAACCATGTATATCTTCACTTTATAATTGCGGGCTATTACAACAATTTCGTTGACCTTCATAATTGTAATTCAGCTGGACATTTACATAAATTTGTGAGGCCGGTAGGTACTGGTCCGCCAATTCAGCCCACACTGACAATATTTATTGTTCTAAAATATCAATATCATAAACTAGTTCCATTATGTAAAAGAAAAGCTCTTTTATCATCATCATCCAGATTTCAACTTTTTTATTATCCGGTTATATAATCGCAAAAATAGGTGCGTAAACAAGTTCAGATCAAAGTTCCAATCGTTCGATTCGATTTTGTCATTTGCATAAGTAAATGTGAATGAGTTTATTTTCCAAAAACATAGCTGGTTTAAACGAAATGCAATTACAATCCAATGAGTTGTGTCATTTACAAAAAGTATGGTAAATAGCAGGCAGCAACAACAAAAGAAACTATGCTAGAAAACCGAATAATAATAAAAAAACTGAAGAAATCACTTTCTATTTTAGTTCCATTGAATATTATTTTCTTCATCGAAATGGGAATTATTATTGGATTTTCATTTTGATTGCCCAACGTGAACATAAACTTAACAGAGAGATGCAAGATAATGGGGAACGGGGTCGACTCATTTTTATTGCTGCATAGTTTTCCAATAAAGTATAACATTTAGAATGATAGTTATTGCATAACAATGTAGGCGTGGTGTATCATGAAAGGACCTTGGTATTAATGCCCCGTACTCCGTTCAAAGTGTTTTGCAAATATGCAGATAACTGCTAAATAAGGTAAAGATAATCCAAAAAAATCATCATCAAAGAATCTTTCTGCCATTTTTTCCTGTGTAACTAGTCAAGAATTATTTATTCGTCTCCTAGTATTAGTGTTTTTATTATACAGCACCATTACTTATTGCAACCTCTAACCTTTCCGCACACAACAGCAAAATGCAAAATGCGAAATGCGAAATGCCAACGGTTAGATTTAATATTATTTTCCATACTCGGCGATTAATAACCGTGTATTTTTTTTTCCCGTTTCTTTTATTTGCCGAGATCCAGGCGCAACCATTCACAAATGCGCGTTTTGCAATAGTAACTAACTATAAAAAAAAATAATGCAATTGAAATCAATTTTGCAAACACCAATCATAATGGTTGGAAGGTTGCATAATTGCCCATTGTTTTATTATTAATTGTATTTTATGTAACTCACAATGTAACAATATCACAATATCGGAATAATCGATAAAGACAACCAAATAAAAATGCATTCTAAATTGCACAAATGGGATTTATTATTGCTATTGCTTAATTGATTTGTATTCAAAATGTTTTTTGTGTCTAAATAATATTATTTAAATTCGGAAAAGGTTACTTGCATTTGGTATTCAAACTCGGTACAGTTCTACTAACTTTGCAGCCAAGGTCTTAGGTCTATCTAGTTATTTGAAATGTTTATAACATTTTGATTTAAGGTAAATATAAATACTGGTACAAACTGGCAAATTTAAAAATATCCATTAGGGAAGATTTCTACATACACACAATTATAACGAATTCTGAATCTGTGGAATATTTGAGAAATTGCAGCAATATGACATTGAAATATTTTTAATTAAAATACCGAACGATTTGCAACATAAAAAGAAAAAAATAAGTTGCGCGATAAAATGCAGTTTTGCAATACGTATCTGCATGCAAGGCTGGGCAAATTTGAATATGGAACGTCATTTCGATTCAATTGTAAAAACAATAAATTTGATCCAATGAAACACGTTAACTTTGATCGATTGATAATGCGATTAAGCGAAAGATTTATATTACATTTAATTTGTTAATTGTCGAAGGAAGCGAAAGCATGAAATCAGATTATGCAGAGTTAAGAAAATGTAATAGGAAGTGATATGGCATTGCCGCTGGCGAATCCAGATCCATGAAGGTTGATCCAGATCACAAGAAAAAACTGTATATGAATGTATATAAAAATTCCGAGCAATTTGACAGAAGCTTCCTCCTACGTCTGCAACAATATTTAGCTGACATTTAAATGCGAATGCAAAAAAAATGACACTATGACATATCGGGTATATTATGGCCCCTTTTCGTGACCGGCTGTCTTTGTTTTGTAAAATGCGAGGTCGGATTTGAAGTAGCAACTACTTGGGTGTGGTTTGAGAATGACCTTACAATCGCTATATCCTTATATCGTTTTTTTCCCCGAACAAAACCATATCAATTTGAAACCAGATTTTGCAATCTCTAGCCATAACAATGTCCAATAAAAAAGCACTGCAAATGTGCTTTATCGCAAGAATTGATGATAATCACTTAATCGCCGAATAATTATAAATATATGAAATATATATGTGAATCGTGACTGAAGCAAGTTCGTCCGCAAGTAATTATTATATAAACTTATTAAACACGTTAACCATGAACAATGAATCTTATTTAATAAACACATTCATAATTGCTAATAAATAATTGCAAGGTACACACAAAGAGAATGTGGTGTGGGTGCTGAAAATTATTTCCCATGCCGTTTTCAATTTTTATTTCATATTTTTAAAACCGGATACGTATCACGTTTTTATTACTTTGAAAAATTGCTATGAAAACAAAGCTCTTGTCTTGGCGTGGAATATTAATGACGGTATTACCTCAGAATGCCGGCTATTCTGAGAGCAGTTTGAAATAAATAAAATAAACAGCAGGCATACTTTGTCAATCAATTAACAATTCACATTTATCAGATAACAAAGGCCATTGACACTTTTTTTTCGCTGAACGTCCGCTGTTAAATATGTCAATATCGCAAATTCGAATTCGTTCAATTCCATTTTCATATAAATTTTGTAAAGCTAATACAATTGCCATTGCATATTTCAGTTAAATTATTATTATTGTTAATCGTTAATTGCATTACTGTTGCAAATATTTTAAGATTTTTTTTTATGTAATTTATATAATATTATAATAAATGAATTAAAACGTTTCCATTTATTTTCACATAATGTGTATAAAATAATTAGAAGAAAAGTATTAAAATCGTTTAAAATTGTTAAACAATATTAACAAATTGAGATTGGTGATAGTAATGGTGATGATGATGATGATGATGGTGCTTTAACATTTTGCTCAATTAACATATTCCAAGGTTTATTATTAATAAAAATTATAATAATTTGATAATTTCACAACTTTTTATTATCACCGATGAAAGTCACTGCGAGATGAATCTTGATGCACCGAAGCGTTCCTTTCATCTCGTTTTATTTTAAGTATTAATAATAATAATAAAAAATTTCCTAACGGATTACTAATATATTTTCGATAGGTTGCGGTTAATTGCTGTCAAAATGCATTTTGGACGGAAGTGCAAATCGACCACTTTCTAGAACGCATAGAATTTGAAAAAAAGTTTAATTATAATTAACATCGCAATCAATTTCTAATGAAAGAAAATTGTATAATTGATCGAAGGATTTGTTTTGTACGAGGTAATTTTGAGCGAGTAGATAGATAGAAGGTAGATAGAAGTTAGATGGACGCATGTGTGCCAGTGTAAGTACGTACATAATATTAATAATAAATAAAATTGTTGGGTATTGTGATTCGATTTGTAAAGAAATCGTTTTGTGGTTTGTGCTTCCACTCGGGGAAAGTCTATTGGCTCATTTCTAATAGCTCAATATAATTTTAATCCCGGACTTTATTTTAAAATGCAATTCATTATGGAATGCTTTTAATATAGAGCCATCAGTTATATAATCTTTTCAAAAGCCATTGTTATCCCATGCTTGTATTGTGATGTGGTCTCCTACTAACACAAACCTGAGAAATCTTCTTCATGAGAATTTTGAGAATTTATTTATTCAATATTAGGTTCTATTATATTTTATTACGTTATATTCAATCATCCATATAATTAACCAATTGGTTAATTAATCGAATTCACTTAAATTTCGACTCATTTCCATACTTACAATTTGCGTTTGATAATTCCGCGTACGCTCCGCTCCGCTCCGAATTGACTTTCTAACATGTTTTCCAGTTTCACAGACATAAAATTTTACTTTCGTTGTGCCACGAGCCGACCTAACAAATGAATTATCACGATGTACATATTTTCATCTAGTTTAAATCGACTTTTTCAAAACGACTTGATAGCCGTGTGGAAACAATGCACGAATCGCACGACTGATAATGTTTAAAATATTGCTTCAGCTGCGGCAAAAAAATGTTACAAATTATATGCCTGAATTATTCACACAATCTAAATTACATAAAACGTGTTGTGCGCGAGTGTGCGAGTGTGCGAGTGTGTGTGTGTTGATATTGATATGGACATGTTGAAAACTATAATTATACAATATTTTGCTCTTTTTAGTTCGAATAAACAATCTAAATGCTGCAATCTATTAACTACAAGTATTGTTCATTACATCTTATTGTAATAAATCTGTCTTGTTTATTTATTCAGTTCAGTTCAGTTCAGTTCAGTTCAAGTAATTGACATTTTTATTCAGTTATTTGTTATTTGTTCTTTTAATTATTCTCATTGTACCGAATAACATTTAATAACTTAATATTATAATAATTGGATGCTTGGTATTGGTAAAAATTGAAATTGTTTGGGTGAACAAAAATAATTATAGCCAATGCCCGAGAAAAACATGGAATCTAAATTTAAACCTTTTATGGCCATCCCAAAACCAAAAAACCTGTTTGTTTTCTTATTTTGTTATTCGACCGAAATATAATGCGAATATGTCTGGAATGGATTGTTTAATAAATTCAATCAACAATTATAAATAATTGTATCTATAACATAATCTAGTAATTATGAGATAGTTCTGAATAGAAAATTATCAGTGGTTAAAACCGCTAGAATAATTAATTATTGAAGCAATCATGCATTTTTACATTAAATAATAATATCGAATATCAAGGACAATTTATTCTAAGTATTCAATTATTCTGATATTCTACCATTCTATATCTAATTACTGTAGTTTTGGTTTTACATGTTAAATGTGTGTTAAATTTATTTAAATTAATTAATTCCAGAATATTTATTCTTTAATTTATTACACTTATACTGTAATTAGTTTTATTCGTAGGCCACACAAGATGGTAATTGAGTTACAAAGTAGCTAAATGTGAGCGTCAAGTCAAGGGAGCGTAACATGGCTTCAAAAGCCAAGCTCATTTAATAAGGCAACAATGATATAATTTAATGCTACTATATCCGCGATAAAAATATATAAACATAAAACTTGGTACACAAGTGGGAGAATTATTATTGTTATTGGTTTATTTGTTATAAATCACTTCTGTCGATACACAACCCACCGTCTACAACAGTTTTTTCTAATGTATATTATGTAGTTTCGCACAAGTTCATTGCTCCGCTAAATCGAATAAATATTTAATATCCAAACGCACATATTTATTGTTGTCATAAAAGTGCTAGTTATTTCACTTGTAAAATGATATTTCTTCGTAGGCAATCCCACGTATAAATGCAATTGCAATTGCAATTGCAATGTCACTGCCCACACCAGTGGATGGATTTTATTGTCGTTTTTCCATTTGAACGTTTTGCCCGATCAATTTCATCGATTTTATCGATCCATATATAACACGATATGGAAAATAAATGTTTTCCGAGAGACGCAAACATACTTAACAAACCGTGCCATTTGTTAGAATAGAAACATGTGTGGCATCGTTATTTTTCCATGGGAATACTGGAAATACTTTCCTTTTTTTCTGTATTCATCACGTAATTAATTACTTTAATTAGTAAGGGCAGCAGTGCTCACTTTCAATTGTTAATTTGTATGATCTTAATGGAAAATTGGAGAATAATTATTACTTTTGATACATTATCGATACTAAAAAAATCGCACAAACTTTTTTTTTAATTACGTTCATACAAATAAATCTTCCTCCGATTATTATATATTAGTATATATTTGCAATTGTTTAAGCTTGCTAATTGCAATATTGTTGCTCGAAAGTTATTACATAAACAATTTGCAATGATTAATGAGATATTGATTACTTAAATTTAGTTACGTTACATTTTAATTAAATTGCGATAATTATTGAATTTTTTGTCTGATATAAAAATGAATAAATAAAATTGTAAATCTTTGATCGCTATTTGATGGTTACGAACAATTAGTAATAGCACGTTATTATCGTTAATCAGCAATCAGTAATGAGCACAACTTTGTAGAATAGCATTTTTTCACAATAAAACATTTACTTGCAATCATTAGCCGTGATTATTAACAGACATGCCACGAACGATGCACATCTAATATAATAACCGAGTTTTTTTCATAGAACTCATTAGTGATTAATAATAATCAATATTTCATTGTTTTTTCATTTTTAATAATTAAATGATATGAATCGTTAAAGTAAGTGATCGGTAATTATGTAAACTGGTTGAACAAAAAACTGGATACCCGAACATTTTGTTTCGCCGAACGATCAACGGAGAAAGTCATTGCAGATTACTAGTACATATTGCAATCTAACGACTGACGAGACACGACATGCACAGCTCGAACATTTTTAATATTAATTCATTATGTTTACATTTGCTCGCTTCATATTCAATTAATTGTAATTTAGCTTAACCGTATCCGTATAATATCTGTGTCAAAACCAAAACTATTTGTATATTAATACCTTAAAGTTACTTATGTAGAAAGTAATTTCTAAAAAGTACGAGCAGGAAGAGTGTAATTTTCTACTTTAATGTTTTTGTTCGGGTCTTGTTATTTATATATAATATATATAATAAGAAGCTCGAAAGAAAAGTGTGTTAATTTTTTTTAATTAAAGGTCATACACGTTATTTGTACGCGCCGTAGAAAAAATACGAATTTGTAAAACTGGAACAAACATTTTCACTATATTCAAATGTAACAAGAAATTCTCTCTTCCTAGGCTTTTCGTTGCTACATTGCTATATAAGTGTATGTATTATATATTTCGATAAAAACAATTAATCGATAGAATCCTAAATTCCTAATTTAGTGACTTTGTGCAATTATTTCGATTAAAAGTTTTTGGAGAGACAGCAAAGCGAGTTAAATTTTAAAATGTTTAAACATTGAAACATTGTTACAGAAAGATCCCATCATTGTGACGTTGTGTGTTGTGCATAATTGGTTAGTTCTCAGCTTAACTGGATACATAGCCACATAGCGCTTACATAATGGCAATGGTTCGGTTTTAAATTTTAAAGTAAAGCGGTGGTTGCAAGCCAGTTTACATAATAGAAAGTAACTGTGACCTAATTATGGTCATAATTTTTAATGTACACTTTATTTTTATACACTCACGCAAACACGTGCGATACAATTTACATTCTACTCTGATTTCTGATTTGCATTTTGTCTTGGACGCTGCGCTGCGCGCTGCACGTTGCACGACGTTAGACGGGGCTAACTAATTCCGGGTCCGTTCGTCCGATAGCTTTGATAAGCTTTGAAAAGTGAAAACTATTTTAACAAATTCATATTCATATTCATATTCATATTCGTATTATATTTTCCCATTCATTCGCTCATTATTCCATTATTCAAAACGCGTCAACTCACGGTACTCCCATTTCCTTGAATATTTTCTATTGTATACTCATTTAAATTATTCAACCATTCCTAACAAGTCTAATAACATAGTTCACTAACAATTCGTTGCAATTAAAAGAAAATCCGTATACTTATTAAACACACACTAACTGTTAAGTGCTAACATATGCGGAAAGCAATATTTAATTGTTGAGTAGTCGAGTATTTTCCAAGTAAAAGCAACTTATTTACTTATTTCAATTTAATTGCTTTTCATTATTTTTTTTTTTTTCGCCGATCAATTTCTTTTCTAACTATTTATTGTGATGGCAATTGCCAATTACCAATGAGAACAAAATAAATAAATGGATATTTAAAAAACAAAATATTAAATGTTGGGCAAGCAATTCGCTACTATTCCACTGGCACATTACTACATTTATTTTGGGTCAAACTTTCATTGAAAATGTAGCACGTAACCACGATGACTCAATCACTAGGAAATCATGATAAGGAGATGAAAATATGGCCGCATGTATAGCATACTTAAATCAAATTGAGTGAGTTTTAATTAAATTAGTAGCGACCTTGTCGACAGCCTTGCGTCGAAGAAACGAATCTTTGGCATTCGGCGTTCGGCATTCGGCAATCGGGATCGCTAATTATTTCTTATTTCTTATTTACTATTTATTATTTATTATTTACTGACATGCCCGTAGATTTCGCTCTTCAAACTGTAATTAACTTTCGAATATAGCGAACGCATAAAATATTAATTGAATTATATTCGATTCGATTGCTTTCGAATGTCGTCGAAAATGTATATTATACATAAATATAACGTTACGCAACTTGTCAATGTTGTTTGAATTGGTTCAATTGAATATACGGTGTTCTGTAAATGAAAGTGTTTAAACACTCAAACACTCAAACACTCAAACTCAAACACACTGCTACGTTGCTTTTAATAATAAAATATGAGAAATTCCATGCCGGCTGTAAAATATTGTATAATAGTAGAAGTAAAAGTATGGCGCGTTATACTTTTCATATAAGGACTAGTTTATAGTTTATAATATGTGTCCCTAAGGTGATTATAAATTCTACTGGGAAAACTACAATCACCGCATTTCCGATTTATTATTGTCATTATTTATCGTA
>JARJEC010067871.1:0-12625 GCA_030264575.1 Tachinus sp. AB-2021 | reverse complement strand
TGCATGTACGAGAATTGTAGCGATAAGTGCACTGACATTAAGCAAATCAATGAATATAAATGGAACAAATCGAACTTAATTAATTAAGTGTAAATACATAAGAACAAATTAATTAATATGTCCGTGTCAAATGCATAATTCCATCAAAGTGTACAAATCGGTTTAATTAATAGATGTAATTTTAGTATCCGATATTTTTAAGATATTTAGGGGTCTATTTTGTAACTATTCCGTTAAAATTTAGAGGAATTTTACGGCCTTTAAAAAATATTCTTATTTGCTAAAACCATTAAAATTTAAGCGGTTCTTTCAAAATAATCCATTAAATAATGATTTTTACTTTTGCCTCTATATAGGGAAAAGTATTGGATTTGTACCAAAAATTCGAAATTGAAATTTCAACGGAATTTTTGGAGGTAAATTTTGTGTGGGTGTGTGGGTGTGTATGGGTGTGTGGGTGTGTATGGGTATGTGGGTGCGTGCGTGCGTGCGTGCGTGCGTGCGTGGGTGTGTGGGTGTGTGTGTGTGTCACGCATAACTCGAGCAATTTTTAAGATATTGTTCTCAAATTTGGGGAATATGTTGGAAGTAAGCTTTAGTTGTGTCGCCCAAAAATTCGTATAGATTGATTAAGTCGGCAACACGTGATGGTGAATTTTCCTTAAAACTTCGCCATAAACGGCCCTAATTTGAACAGAATAGCAAATGAAGGTTGGTCAATTTCATAGTAATTCAACCCTAGAAATTGAATTAAATTAGTTTTAGGTTGGTATTTACCTAATCTATAGATTTTATAGGTTAGGTAATAGGCATTAAAAATGTCGAAAAGAAGAATTTTGTCAATTTACAAGAAAACTATGAAATTCACAACAAAATTTTATATAATCTGATCTAATCTCTAAAATCTGCATATTTTGGTATTTGTTTCATTAAAAAATTCTAAAATACAAAAAAGAAGACGAATTTATTACTTTTCTTTCCTTTTAGGAGTAAATAAAATACCAATATATGGCGCTTTTGAGATGGTCAAATGCGGAAAGCAAAACCTACGTGATTAGTATATTGGTTAGAAATACAAAAATATAAATTAAAATTATATAAAATCGGGACAAGCAAAATGCGTCGAACAGACCAACTGGATCCACCTTCATTTTTATACTATCTTCCACCAATACAAGCCAGCATTTTACTTATCTTATTGAATTTAAAATGATTATTATTATTATTTTTAACATAAAGAACTGATGGCGGAAATATATTATTGGGGGAAAAGTTTTAGTACGCATTGCGACCTCTAGTTTAAAGAGGTGTTAACTTGCTTTTAATTTGAATGCCATTTTAAATTCATATATTGATGAAACTAACTTAATTTTATATTTCTTGTTCTTAGAATGTATTTTTACTAAAGTCAAATGTTAGCCTTGAATTATATTATTGGTACAATATTCATCGAGGAACAGCACAGATTGAATATTAAAATTTTTGTATAAATCATCCAATAAAATAAAAAAATATAATTTCTTTTTTCTCGCATTTTTAATTACGCATGTGCACAACTGAGAACATCTATGGAAGATTATATAAGTTTATATTTTCTCTTTTTATTTTATTGAATTTGTTTATATTCATTTTTGTAATAAAAATCGTATTTGTAATATTTTATAATTATTTATTACTGTAACAGATCGGTTTTGATGATTTTCATCATTTTCAATGTCATGTTTTATAATTTAAATAATTTTCTTTTTTGGCTAACCCTTAGCTAACCCCGCTAGAAAAAACGGGAAAACAAAATTATTTAAATTATAGAACAGGACATTGAAAATGATGGCAATCGTCGAAATCGGAAACAGTAATAAATAATTATAAAATATTACAAATAGAATGTTTATTATAAAAACCACAGAATTTAATAAGATTATATATTTATTTTATTTATATAATTTTTCATAAAATTTGCTGACTAATATAAATTTATAACGCTTTGTATTTTGTATAATTAAACATTTATTTTAAGATTGAGGATTAATTAATCTTACCATCGCACCCAGTCATGATGAAAATAATAAAACACAGAACAGAGTTGTTTATTTAAGATACATTATTTTCATGTATTTATATTATAAATTTAAAATAGCGCTGTAAAAGTTATCACTGCATGTCATGTTTTGAGGTTAATATTTTTGTTGTTTTCTTGAATTACATGTTCTCTGCCGGCTAAAACTTTTCCTTCCTTCCCTTGTCGCAATATAATTATGCAAAGCGTACGATTTGTAATTTTTAATAAAAATAATTAAGATTTCAATTATTGAGTATGACAATTATACTTTAAAAACATGGATTTGTTAACCTTAATTTATATGTCAAATATGACATAAACAAATTGTTGTCAACATGTTATCGACACATTCAATAAATATTTGCAGAATTTTAACATATATTTTAAAATAAATCCTCCCAAAATGGATATTTCCGTTAAAATCTCGATTTCAAAAATTTGAGGTTGGATCTATACTTTTTCTTTAGGAAGGAAAAGTGAAAATTATGAAAGATATAGTAGTGGACACGTGACGTCATCACTAATGGCGCGTATTAATGGTATAATTATTCGAAATATTGGACCAACAATTTTTACTATTGCGTAATTTTAAAACTTTGACAGTATTTTACAAACACTTCCTTGCACATTTGTAAAAAATGTGTATGCTGAAAACATATTAAAATTATAAATAATAACAATATTGGCTTTATGAAATCTTTGTAAGGATTGCTGAAATTGTTTATAAAATGAGTCAAGACATCTCTGCGGTCGAGGTTTATTTGAAAATCATCAGCATTACCGTCAGTGGTCTGAAGTCACATACAAATGTACATATTTATGTGACGTCAGTGTGCGTGCGACACTGAGCGAGTGAGTTAGTTTAAAATAACGATAATGTGGGGAACTATCCTTGGGACCCTAAACCATATTTTATTATAAATCTGCGTTTTATTTTTACAACGATAGTATATAAGAATAAAGATTTCCGACGAATGCAATATAAAAAAGTTGGTGGTGTGGGTGTAGATTTTTTTGGCGGTCACCGTATTAATAAAAGTAATTTTTACGTTTATTATTGGTATTTCTGAAATGAAATCGGATAACAAGCAAGACATTAATCAATAAATTTAATTTTATTATATTATAATATAACTATTTTTTAATTCAAGAACGTTATATCATTGCATGTCAGTTGTACATAAAGCAACAATGGTAAATCTTTGACGATTCTTCGAAAATTACTAATTTCCACATAGTATGTAATTGGAAGTAACAAATAACTGGTATTAAAATTCTTATACTATGTCACACAATAATTATTATGGAGTCATCACCGGTTTATGTTGCCGACGGGAATGTCACGACTTTAAACGTGATTATGCATTATATCCTCGTTGAGGAAGCTTTTGCTGGGAGAAATGAAAAGCCTAAGGAGTAAATAAATTAGTTATGAGTTTTAAACGAGACATGTGCACGTGTTTTGTTTTGAAGATTAAGAAAATCCGAAAAAATTATTCTTTTTATTAAATCTTAATAATATATTATATTATTTATATTATACCGGGTATTATTTATTACACCATCCATGGTTAGTTTTTAGTAGAAACACATACTCTGGGAATAGTTTTCAAAATTATTACGTTTATAATTTTAAAAGGGAACATAGATCATAATATATGTCCTACCATTAACTTTTTTCAATTAATAATTTTTTTGACATTTTTGATTTTTGCTAATTTGTTTGTATTTTATTCGATATTTGTGGACATTTTCTATACTTTTTAAAATTTGCTTCAAATTTGGAGATATTTTTTAACATTTTGTTACAAGTTTGCAACAATTGCTCGATATTTTGCATATTTTTTAAAATATTTTCTTCATTTTGTTTACATTTTACAAGATATTTGCCAATTTTTATAGTGAATTGTTAAAATAATTTCTTAAAAAATTTGGGTAAAATAACGTTTGCCGGATACCTAGTTTTTTGCAATTTATTTTACTTTGAAGGGATCCCCAAAAAATAATTTTAATGTACAAAAAGCTAGCTCCACCATTAAATATAACACAAACAAACAAATAATGCAAATATCAATACAAATAAAAACAACGAAATAAACGAAATAACCCTTAATCGGCGTCGTGCCATGACATAGTCACCGTTTTACCGTCCTAGGGACTGCTAATATTATCAGACTTTATTTAAACAAAAAATTAAGAAACATTTATTTTTAAATGTTAGTTATGTTGGTTGAAGTTCTGGTAAGGTGATAAAAATGTAATCAATAAATAGTAACAATTTTTATAGATATAGAAGATATTTATTGAGCTACAAAATACTGCGTAATTTTAAAAATAAATTGGCAAAACTAGTTTAAATGAAAATAAAAACAATCTGTCGTATCTAGTTATTTTGCAAAATATAAAAATTAAACATTATTTTACACAAAAAAATTAAAAATAAATAACATATCAACAAATTGAAATGCATAAACTTAATTAGTTTTACCGTTTTTAAACTTCACTGTCTATTTGACAGAAAATAAACGCGTCTGACGTACTTTGAATTACATGTTAGTAATGGTGTAACTCTAAGGTATTAAGAACAAGAGATCCGAAAGTTAAAATAAAAAGTTTTCAAAAGCAAATATATTTTGCGTGAGGTCCCCAGGACGTAACAATGCCATTTAAGAGTTAATTTTGTAATTTTGTTTATTAATCAACGTGATTTGATAATATTAACATTAACGTTCAACATTAGAATCCGTCGATTTTAGTAAAGATTGGTATGTATGGATTGGCGAAATACTTCAAACAAAATAAGCGGAAAATAAAATATTAACGAAATAAAGAAAACAGAATAAAAAACAATTTAAACAAAAAAACGAATTAAGTAGTAATAGCTGGTAATACTCCTGAGTTATAAAACAAAGTAAATATTCATAATTTTCGTCGATATTTTGTTTTTGTGTTCTATTCAAATTTTCTGTTTTTTCTGTATAAAATATTAAAAAAATAGTAAGGAGGACATATTAACAAATATAATAAATAAATAATAAAGTTTTAAATTTTCATATGTATTACTTTTGCTTATAAGCCACAGAACATGTTATAGCTGTTAGCTCATCCGCGATTCAAACTGAGTCGTTGGTCATTCTCTTTCATTCCTCCTATTATCTATGTATACTGCTAGCCACAGCTGAATGCAATTGAACTGTAAACTGCTTATCTATGACCGCTAGAGTGGACTACTGCAGCAGACTGCTAGTCTCTTGTCTCACTCAACTGACTCAACCAACTCCCATTAATCGTATTAGATATTTAGTTTCCGCAGTTTGGTATACTTGGGGGCCGGGGCTATAACCACTACGTCGCTTCATATAGCAAGCCGCGGCCGCGACCAGTCTATTTTGTGTAGTCTTGAAGTGCGCTCGTGTGTATTGTAGACTTTGTTTTTTCTACCTATTACCTACTTTTTTATAATATCCGTTTGTGTTAATAGATAATTTGCAACGGAATGTACCGTGATATGAAAGTATTTGCAATATTTTATTATGGATATATCGATAATTTATTATAATTATTATTTAAATTAAAAACAAATATTGTGTAAGTAAAGATTTTACCGACAATTTCTCTTTTATAAAAAAATATTAATCAGTGTTACAAAAATGAATTGGTAATACTATGTATTAGATTCGATTAATGTTGTTAAAGTTACATTAACTTTTTAATTAGTTTATATTACACATCATGTAACAAAAATACCTGTAAAATTTAAGTGTTGGAGCTCACCAAAAATAAACATTTTTTTGTTATAACATTTTTATAAATTTGTGAGTTTTTTCATATTTTTATCCTCTAATTTTGACCAAACGAACCTTCCTGGGGCAATTTATCCAATTATCTATATATCCATGACTGTAGGATCACCTTGAAACAATTGCCTAATCTTATTTCACTGTAATTGTCAATTTTAATTGATTAATTGATTTATAACATTGTTGCTATAACAACTAAAGATGATTGCGTTGCATACCTTTTCAACTTCAAATTGAGACTAATTAATTTCAAATTGGGAATAATCAAATTCAAATTGTGACTAAACAATTTCAGATTTGGACTAAACAACTTCAAATTTGCACTAAAAAATTACAAATTGGGAATAATCAATTTCAAATGAGATTAATTAACTTCAAATTGGGAATAATGTATTCCGACTTCTGCTTGATCAAAAATTATTACTCAGGTTTGTGATTCAATGTAACATATAAATTACAAAACACCCCGATACAATCTACTCAGAATTACTTAGAAATGATAAATAAATCCCATCGAGTAAGTGCCGTTTCCACAATTTAAATTTTTTAAGATTGTTTTGGCGTAAGGGCATCGATCCATGAAGACAAATGAATATTGCTTATTGCAAGTTCAAATTATTTTTAATCTGTGAATTAAATGAATTTTTCAACATTTTTCAATAAATTCAATATTTGATGTCCGAATATGGTGGAATTCAACAATATTTATTCTGAAAATAATAAAATTATATTTGTGGAGTTTTAATTTTATAATTTTCAGAATGAATTTTTCAATTTCTGATTCAATAAATTGCTTCAGAATAAATTCACAATACTCTTGACTTTTTAGTTATTTATTATTAAATAATTACCACCCCATTACTCCTTGTTGATTCATTTATTTAACATGGAGTAATGGGGTGGTAGTTATTTAATAATTAATTTTAAATTTAAACTTTGCTCGATTTAATAATTTAAATTGCAAATAAATTGTTTGCATTATTCGTGATATATAAGTTAATGTATTATTTAGTTGTAAATTTTATATTACTGTTGATATAATATATAATTATGTAATTAAAAAAATAAAAAATTTGAAGCAAATTTGATTCGAATTATTGGTTTATGAGTTAATATTTTTTCCATTACAATAATAAAATAATAGCTCTCAAATTGATAATTCCCAATTCGAAATTAATATAGATAAGGTTAGTCCCAATTTGAAATTGATTAATCTCAATTTGAAATTGATTATTCGCAATTTTGAATTGATTAGTTCCAATTTGAAGTTGAAAGGTATAGAACAAATTTTAAATTAGTTTAACGTTGTTTTTTAAATTATAAACATAAAATATTTTATTTAGGAAATTCTGCCACTTGTTAAAAAGAGCGCATGTATTTTCGCTACTCCCTGTATACATTTTAGCAAGTTTTCTTAAAGTTTTTTAGCATTTTCTTAAAATTATGGATAATATGTATTACATATAATACGCTCGATTCAATTTTACATTTATATACTTATATAATATTTAAATTAAGTATTTGCACTATTATAGCGTGTTAATGGCATTGATTAAAGATCGTTCATCGCTTTTTAAAAATATTCAGAAAATCGAAATTTATTCTCAACAACTTCATGAGGTGGATCAGTTCCTTCCGACTCACCATGTATTATACAGGGTGATTCAGGGTGTCCGTTCCAAACGAAAATGCGAGATAACTGACATTATTTTAAGCAAAAAAATGTTACATAACATTGGTTCAAATCAACCATTAAAAAGTTTTTAGCCTTCAAAGTTTACAGAAAAATTGTCAAATAAGATTTCTTATCCTAAAGCATTCAAACGGTCGTTCCAAAATTATCTGCCTAGTAATCTCCTATTAAATATTCCGCACTTGATTATTTGATTGCATGTGGGTTGTCAACTGACCATACATGGCGATTGTGAATTGTGTTTATGCCGTCTTGGTTATATAATAAGCGTACAACATCATTGTGAATGGTTCTCCAAACAAAACTTTGGGAAAGATTTAGTTGCGTCGCTGTTTGTCTTGTACTTGATTTTGGATCATGTACCGCATCAAAAACATCTAGTTCCCGGTCTGCAACGAAGATATCGGCGTTATACAGAACAATTTTTTTTCTTTCGCATTTGAACTAGTTTGAAGTAGACGTTTGAGAATCATCGAAAATACTGGTCTAGATGGTCGGTGTCTCTCCAGTAGTCGCCTTCCCATATTAACCACATGCAGCTCGCGCGTTGCCTTCACATAGTCTATAAATATAGACAATATCTGCATATTCTCTACTACTAAAATTCATTTTTCAGAAAGCTGAAGATATTATTTAATTATTTTTATTTTGAACGTATGTTTTCTATCAAGCCAACGCAGATATTTTTTCTACAAAGCATACTATGTACGTACAAGGTGCCATTTGTATAGATTTCTAAATGATTTTTTTCTTAAAAATTATAACTTTGTTTAAAAAATTGAAGGAGACAAAAAGTTTTCAACCATATTTTTCTGATCATCGAATATTTTTTCTAAATAGCATCTTTAAGCGCAAAAAAGATGTAATCATTTTGAAATAAGTAACCATTGCGGCCACCTTTAAACACCATTGTTTTATTCATAAAAAATATTGGAATAATGTACATACATAACCCATAACTTGCACCAAATTAGAAGATTTTAAGTTAAACCGTTTGTTAGATATAAATTTTTGAACTTGAATTTAATAAATTGAAGCTAATAATTTTGTAATGGTTATGATTTGGATATGGGTTTTGTCATATTAATTTACTTAAAATAATGCTCTCCCATTATTATATATATATATATATATATATATATATATATATATAATGTTTATAATAGAGTGAATGAACTTAGCGTGGCCTATGGAAGGCGTTTTTGAGCACGATAGAAAAGAACGCATAACACGAAAGAGATCCAGAGACAAAACCAGCGCTTGTTTCGTCTCTGAGCATACTCTAGACCTCCACACTCACAATTATTTTTAAATTTTTAAATATATTTTTTGAACAATATATTTTAATTACAATGTCCTCAATTTTAATCAAATAAATTAACGAAGTCAAACAAATTAGCTTTATTTTTTAAAACTTGTAGCAAATAAAATTGAATAATTAAAAAATAACTTTTTTAAAAACTGATTTCTAGTTTTTTGTTCTAATTTCAAGAAAAAATATCGAAGCACATGTGTTAAAGGATCTTTTTCTATTATATTGTCTAACATTCTAGATATTTTAGAATTTTAGAACACTATGCCAGTGATTCTCAACAACTATGCCACGGCACTTTTGTGTACCCCAATATTCTTGATGTAGACTGCCACTGCTAGACATGAAGAAATGAAAATTATATATTCTTATTCAATTTTTTAGACATTTCTTTACTAATTGACTCTACATTCAATTTTTAAGCAGCACTGCACAGTGTCCATTCAACCTTTCATATATTCCAAACACGCGTTAATGTTTATTGATATAAAAAAGAAGGTGCAACTGCAAGGGTGCATCGCACCTAGGGACAACACCCGAACAAGGATGGGCGCACGCTACTCTAATATGCATAATTAATAAAAGCTCTTTGAACACTTTTTTTAGTAAACATTTTCTCAATTAGAAAAGACATGCAATAAATATTATTACCATTATGTGCAGGGTGTTTCAGCACAAAGACTTTGAAAAAGAACAGTTGCCTTCTAATTCGAAAATCGGCGCTTTGTAGATTAAAAGCTAAGTTTTCAGGTATTAATTAAATAAGAATAAAATAAATGAAAAATTATTGCAACATTTGATCATTAAAATTATGCAAAAACACAAACAAAAATATGTTTTTAAACTAATCAAAAATATTAAATTTGTACTGGGCTAACATTGTTTGTCTGAAATGTTTCAGAATTGTTGAATATAATAAGTCTATTTTAATAAATAATTTATGTTTTATATTTTCTTTACAATAATGATACTTCTTCGTATCAATTGAGTATTGAATACTGAGGCAATTTTATTAAACGTGTTTCAATTCATAAATCTATTGGTGATATTTTTAAAATTGGTTGTCTCTGGTACTGGTACTGGCACGTAAATGATGAAAAAACTACAATTAATTATCTGAACATGTGCTTTAATTTTGTTCTATAATGCGATCTATAATAGGCCAATCATTAATAGCTTATCTACGAAAATGCTATTATAGTTTTTGAGGTTGTGGATGCATTACGTGTGATAATTAAAATGGTTATATAGTTTTCAATATTTAAATATTTGTTATTAATTTATCAATGATGACGTAAATAATCATTGTGAAGAACTGGTTCTCAAAGCACGTGTATGTTAATTGAATTATTTCCAACGTATAAATTAAATTTCGCGCAAATTTATATGCAGGATGAAATGTATGTGCAAATGTGAAGTTAATATTAATTTAACAACAAACCAAGGTTACGACATGTATAATTTGATCTCGTCTAACAATGTTGTCTCACGGACGAGCATACGACGCTGTCGAGTTTTTAATGTTTTTTTTTAATTATAAGTATAATTTGTCGAATCTGTTTTTGTTTTTTGGGGATCACTGTGATTAATTAAATAACTAAAGCAGCGTAATAAATATCTCCTGATTGCAATAGACATCCCTTACATTTAATTTAAAAATACCGCTTTTAAGGCTATGGTATGAAGCTGTGTTTACACGATGCAATTTACTTATAATTTTGCTTATGGTAATATTAAATAAAAAATCACAAGACGTTTGAAATACAATATTGAGTTTACACTACACCTGGACACAGCGTCCAAGTATAGTGTAAACTCAATATTGTATTTTAAACATCTGTGTGATTTTATATTTGAAATTATCATAAGCAAAGGCATAAGTAAATCGCATAGTGTAAACCCCGCTCGACATATTGTTCATTTGAAATGTGTTTATAGTATTTTTACTAA
This sequence comes from Tachinus sp. AB-2021, assembly GCA_030264575.1. Classification (NCBI taxonomy): domain Eukaryota; kingdom Metazoa; phylum Arthropoda; class Insecta; order Coleoptera; family Staphylinidae; genus Tachinus; species Tachinus sp. AB-2021. Next base: position 1,811 of record JARJEC010067871.1, on the reverse strand, counting down.
CATCGTTTATTGTAAAATTAACTAGTAACTGGGAGAGTTAAACTTATCCATTTTATTTAATATTTTGAATTATATATATTTTTATAATTTTCATAATTAATATCATTGTTATTGCTTTTTTTTATTTATTTAATTGTTGTATTTTTTTGTAATTTATCTTATTATTTGAATTACTAAGTTTTAAATTGTGTTTTTCACTGAGGAACAATATAACGTTCGCCGTTCGTGTATTTTTTACACTACAAACGTCCTGAGTAATAAATAATATAATTTTATTCAACTATCAACTAATTAGATTGAGAAATTTATTGCAAATAATTTATATTATTGGTACTAGATAAATATTATAATTATTTATTGTGGTATAGTTAGTTTGTTTTTGTGGGAAAAGTGAAATCATATCAAAATTTGCATGTGGATGGCCCTAAAAGGGGATCTGCATTCGGAATGCCTTGTTCAACTGTGTACGATGGATTTGCAACTATCAGGAGACCAAGGATTGTCCCTACTAGAATACCACGACCTCCGTCTCTTGCGTGTGTACCGGAAGATCCGCGCATAGGAAACGACATTCTTAGAACCAATAAGCCAATTATACCGTGGTGGGAATTGGCTACTAGGAGAAGTCGATACCGATCTTGCCCTACATTGGAGCTCCAAGTTAATGTAAGATATTGCTCGTTATTACATAATATGTGCATTAAATCCTCATTTTATCAGAGATTATTAACTTAATAATCTAATTTATTATCAAGTACTAAACTGGCAGCGATAACTTTTCCAAAAATCAAGGGTGAAGATGCAACATACTGATTTTTTTTATTGAGTTTAATAAGCCATTTAATTTAAAATTTTGCGATTTACAATATTTGTTTTGTGGCTGACGCTATTTCAACAGCTGTAAATGCCTTGAACCACTTTTGCCTTCAGAGTTTCTAACTATACAAAAGATCACTGATTCAATTAAGTAAATTAATAATTACTTTATTAATTTTATTAATAATTATTTTATTAATTTGAGGTAAACTAGTTGTGTTTTTGGTAATAAGCAATATGCTTTCTAAAAATTAAGCAGCTTTATTGTAGGAATATTGTTTACTCTCTCCTAAAATAGTTTAAAATTGAGATTTGCCCTCAAAATATAAAGTATTTTTTAAATAAAATATAAAAGAACATACATTTTTCAATTGTTAATACGTTTAAAATCTATAAGCTAGATTATATCTATTAAAAGCATTTGACTAGTTTAAAAATGGGTTGACAGACTGAAGGGAGCACGTAAATGTAATTTTAGAATTTTTTTCCGAACTATATTTATTATAGAAGTTGCGGCCCGATTAGAGGGATATAAATAATAACAAAACCAAAAAAGAGATATGAACTTTGTAAATTCCGAAGGTTTATCTTATTATTTTGATATATTATGTTTTAAAAATTGCATTACTTAAATGACGGCCGTTGTTGTGAATGCTGTTTTAAAGTCTTAGAAAAATCGCAGATCATAAATATTGTGAAATTGCGGTGATTTCTTACGTTATCTTGATGTAAAGTGATCAGATTTTAATATTGTGAAAGCGGGAAACTTTATTTGGCGAAATGATTAAAAGGATATTCTTCTACACAAAGTTGAACGTGTTTCAAAATCTTTTTTGTTTGATTCTTGTACTACCATATCCATTGGGAGTAACTTGTGTAAAATTTTTCAAACATTTTGATCCAGACCAACCTTTTCGATAAGTACAAATGGCACCTAGCGACAACGCACACTATTTTACCGCTTCCTAAAAGCGAACAATGATTATTTAAAATTG
>JARJEC010067807.1:0-24209 GCA_030264575.1 Tachinus sp. AB-2021 | reverse complement strand
ACCTCAACCTGCGAATTATACTTTAATCATAAACATGAGACGTTTTCTGGCAAGCTTACTTCAGTTAGAAAGGGCGACCGGTGCACGATGTGAACCCATTTCATATTCTAATTCTTACTCATTGAATCAAATGTGTTGCAGTCTTAGCATTTTTATTTTACGTTATTTATTAAAAAGTAGTAGTGCTGTGCTCTCTCATTTGACACACACCTTCAGAACTTAACACAGGCATCTCCGTCTAACATTGAAGCTTTTTATTTTTTCTCCAGCGCCGAAAATTATTAGGTTTATTTCAGTGGATATAATTCAGTGAAAAAGCCTGTTTGATATTTGATCTTCATAAACTTAATTAATTTAAAAATAAATAGTGTCCTGTTTTAATGCTCATTCACTTTTGTATTATTAATTAAAAATTCTGTTGTATTAATTTTTTAATTATAATATGACGCAGTTATTGACATGACACAAGTAATTTTTCAACCTAGGTATGTTAAAAAGTTGGTTACATCATGTCAATAACTGCGTTTGTTGCGTCATGTTATAATACAAAAATAGATACAATAGAATATTTAATTTATAATATAATATATAATCAGCATTAAAATAGGACATTTTATATTTTTTAATTAATTTTACAAATAGGTTGCTGCTTAATATCTTGGCAAGGCTATTTTTAATTAAATCTTTTCTAATTATAATAAAATAATTTCTGTCACTGTCTGTTTTAAACATTTCACCAGTACATGAGAAAAGAGCCACCTAATTCGGAATAAAATTTTCTATTATTGATCGTATGACGAATGTCATGAGTAACAGAAATTATTTAAAAAAGATTTAATTAAAAATACCCTTGCCAGGATATTAAGTGGTAACCTATTTGCAAATTGTTTATTGTATTACCTTTTATAAAAAAATATTTTTATCCAGAGTGTAGGTCATGCAGAGCATCTTAGACTATAAGGATGACATCACATCAGTAAGGTCGCCAGAAACGAGTAAGTTGTAACTGCAAATATATATTTTTTTAAATTCACTACAGCACTGGATATTACGTAAAAAATGCCCATAGATGTGTTAAGTTCTGTTTCGATGGACCGCAAATTGTTCTATAAAAAATTTAAAGTTGATTATCTTAAAAGTAACTAAAGATTTAATTTCTGTTTCCGGTTAAGTATAATAACCAAATGTTTGCGAAGTAAATTCATCAATTTGTGTTAAATTTTTTTAAGATTAATACAAAATTACTTTTTCTTGTTTTAAAATCTCCTGAATTTCATGATAATACTGGATAAAAACAACAAGCGGGCAACGTTTGACTAGGAAGCACATAGCCTTCACTATAGATAACCTAGACTATGGGCTATAACATAGGGAAAAGACATGCTAAGTATTGGTGAGATTAGAGACATGGAATGCATGGCATGACCGTCGGGCATGCTTTCTTCCGACTTCCTTATCCAAAACCCCTGACCCGTACGCGAAACGAAACGAAACTCAATTATTTCAAGTGTGTATTTTGAATTGCGAAAATTTCTTGTTTGAAGCATCGTAAATAGAGTTAGTAACAGGTAATAAATACAGTCCAATATTTACAATTTTAAATAATAAATATAATAATAGTCTTATTAAATATAATATACTACTATAATTTTATTTATTTAATTGAAAATTGCTTAATACGTTGAGGACGGCGCACTAAAATGTTTTTTTGCTTTATCTGGCGGCGTTTCGAGTTATTTGTGATTTGTACGAAATTTGCTTGTGCGCCTATGACAAGCATCGNTTTTTTAAACAAAATATCACAAATAAATAATTGAAATCGTCAAAAATTATCTTTTTTCTTTTATTCGATTTACAGAAAAACAAAATATGATACAGGGTTAAAAAATATCATGATATTTATATAAATATCAAAGTTTGGATATTTATTTTTAAAATTAGAAAACATGAAATAATTAAAAGAATATAATAGCCGTGTGGCGTATCCAGTATGACTGATGTCAAATGTTTGCACGGCAAGCACGGTCAGCATTTGTGGGTGTTAACGAGAGTTGTATACTGCACTTTTTCTACGACCAAATTAATTTTTCAGATGTTGCATTAAATATTCAATTGACAGTTTTATTGGCAGTACTAAAAATTCATTCGTTTTGACATAACGCCATCTTGTTTTTTTTCGTAATATGTATATATTACAACTCAGTTTTGCTTTTTATTACGTAACACTGTTTGTAATGACGTATTTACTTATATTGTAAACAATTGTATGGGTAATTAACTAAATTAAACATTTCCATGGTAATAGAGTTAATAAAAAATTCAAATATTTCATCTCAAGTCATTATTCTACATTAATATAGTGGTGGTACATAAATAAATGTAGTTGTAATCAATGTTTTACTTTCGTGTGGTCCAAGCACACTCACAATTTTTTATTGATATTTTTTTAATAGTTTGAGAAAATCAAATGAATAAAACTGCAAAAAGTGCTGTGTTATTGTTGTTTGTATCATCTAAAAAATATTATAAAGTACGATTCATATTGTTATTTAAACAAATAATTTAATTAGGTATATTGTATTGCTCCTGTACATTTGTTTAATTCTTATAATTTTTTAATTCCGTTTTCACAATTTTAGGTACGAACTTGTTATATAATGAAATTTATATAAAAAATATAGTAGTACTATTAATTCGGTGATCCTTGCACTGATATTAAAACTTTTAAATTAATAATAGATTTTATTATAAATAAAACTTTATAAAATAATAAATTTAATTTATCTTCTTGCGTTTTTAAAATCAAATTTTGAAAGAAATTTTTGTCGTTTATTTTTTCAACTACTTGATTGAATATTATTAATGACTTTTTCACATTGATAACAAATAGAGCACTAGTTTGGTTTTCTAGAAATTCACAAATAACTTTAATGTTTAAATATTTCTTGCAAGCTTCAATTAAACGTATGCCAATTTTTCTTTCTTTGATATCCCATATTAATAAATTAAATTTCTCAAAAATTTCATCTTCTTTCTCAATTATTGAAGACATTGATTCGAAAACTCGGCACCATCGATGTGAAAGTACAATAATAGAGGAATTTTCTAAAAAGATGTGTTTATTAATTATTATAAAATAATAATTTAATTTGCATACCTTCTTTCCGGATATTTCAATATTTTTTGATTTTTATGACGTTAGATTTTGGTCGAAACCGCCAGGTCAAGACAACAAATACAGTCGAACGTGCCATTAAGCATGAATTTTGCTACGAAATATAAACAACATGATTTCTACAACGGCAAAAAAGAAATTATGTAAATAAAATTATAGAAATTAAATCAAAATATCACGTAAGTATCAATTAAATTTGTCATTTAATACAACTGACATTGTCACTGTCAATGCTATTTTCGGGATCGCGGTAAGTTAATTGAAAATCAATTAAACGAAAATCAGTTGTTAATAATTAAACTTTAAAATATGATTGTAATTTAATAAGTGTAGTTTTTTAACGTTTTATTAGACGCTGCTTTTTTGACTTTTTGATCGACGCAACATTCTTTTTAAAGACTAAAATATATTTTTTTGATGAATTGATTTTTGATAAACTCGTCAGTTACCCTATTTTTGTACTAAATACATGAAAACTATTGGAAACTATTTTTTCACTGACAACAGTGAAATTTTTCCCCCATCCGGCAGAATTTTGTGGCAAAAAGGGAAAAAAGATTCATATTTCTGACAGACAAATTAGGCGGCTTTGATTTTTACACTTGATAAACTTCAAACGCAACTTCTCAAATGAAATGTTATAAAAATTGGGTGATTTACATTCTCCCCTAGGTGATAAAAGTGAATTTTCTCACCTCTATTGAGGTGCGCACAGACTAAATTTCTAACCGATTTTGGAAAATAGTATATTTAAAACCCATGTAAGAATGTGTTATCTTGTTGCCCAAGGTCTGCAGGGGCACTTTCTTAGCAAGGTGTAAATACTATTTTTCCCCAACCGGCAGAGTTTTGTTGTAAAAAGGAAAAAAATATTTTATATTTCTGAATTACAAATTAGGCGGCTTTGATTTTGACACCCGAGAAACTTCAAACGCAGTTTCTCAAGTGTCATAAAAATCGCAGGATTTACATTCTCCCCGAGATGAGAAAAGTCAACTTTCTCACCTCAATCGAGGTGCTCACAGCCTACATTTCTAACCGCTTGTGGAAAAAATATTTTTGTACTGTTATCAATGAGAAATAGCAACTTTTAGTTGTGTGTCTAAGGTGTGTCTAACAGTTGGGCGAACGAGCTGCGCAGCGGTGAGTGCCCCAATTAGACAAGTGTTTTTTCCATTTTAGTGATTTCAATAAAATTAGTCAAAGTATTGTATTTTGTTAGTCTCAAATTGTATTATTTGTTTTTAATCAACCGTACGTTAATTAATCATAAGAAAATAAATAAACAATATTTAGATTTCTGAGACGGCAAATACAGCATTACGTTTTGTGCATCTTCTAGAGGTTTTAACTAACACTACATTTAAAGTTGAATCACTTGTAAATGTCACGATTTTATGTTGGTATTAGATTTATTATACTGCGTTATTGTAGGTTATGTACGTCTCAAAGTAACAATTTGAAATTTGAATCAACATAACATGGACACAGTAGACAGCTTATAGACAACCAACACTTCAAAATAGATTTAATTATAATTTACAAAAAATTTACATATATGTAAAAATAATGCTTGAAACGAATAACCTTTATAGATTTTTTTAATCATTTGTGATTAAAACTACTACTTTAGTCACTACTTTTAGTTGAAAAATGATAACATTTGGTCACCCAAATGGAAAAATAGTTCACGGTTATGGGTGTTGTTTAAAGAGTTGTATAGAAACAAATTTTTGATTGTTTTCACAATAGAATAAACAACTACGTCAAATTATCATAGTTTTGTAGTTGCAACTTTGGTCAACAGATGGCAGTTTTTGAATTAGAATATTAAAATTTTTAATTAAATCAAGCACTACTTTATAGTTATTTGATGTAATGTAATATTTTGTAACATAAACTTAATTGTGATTAATACAGTATTTCTCCTAAATATATGTATGTGGCAGTGTTTTTTGCAGGTTGTGCCGCATTCCCACGCCTTTTTTACAACACTCTGTTTAAAAATCTACCTATCCTCGACTGACAGACAACTGTCATATTTGTATTATAGATCTGGAGGCCAAAATAGTATATTAAAATACAAGTTGTAAAAAGTATCGATTCAAGCACGCGTATGAAATTCCGACATGAGCCACTGAAAAAAAGTTCTCACAATTTTTTATTTACACTGCCCGCAATTTTCAAATAAATGGAATTGGTAAAATCAATTTTAGATATATTATAATTGCTTTTACCAATAGTTTTAGTTTGTCTAGGCCACTCGCTGCAGCTGCCCGCACAGCTATTTTATTGTCAAAATGTTGGATATTAACCAATATTAACCCCACTTTTATTATTTATCAACTGACATTTAACCTCTATATATCAATGACGCCAACACCAGAAAAATAAAATACACTAGCCTAGTAAATAATCAAAATTCTCAGTAACGAAGCCAAACGTGTGCTTTACTAGGTCTAGTAACGAAGCAAACTAAAAAAAAAACAATTTATAAACTACTAGCTGGTACCCGTAACTTCTGCGTAGAATAATTATTTTGGGTAGTTTATTTCTTTTTTCAAGGTTTCATCTATCTCTATATCCCTATCCCTAACATCAAAATCTGTTCAGCGGTTTAGGTGTGAAAATGTAATATCTACGTAATGAAATGTAAGTAAATAGTTTAACAAATAATATATATGTAATTACTGCAATATCTTATTTTAACCCATTTTTGTAAACTACGTTTTTCGTTTTTCATCCTTTGTTAAAACATGAAACTTCTGTGGGCTTGATACTCGTGATTACCCCAGATACAGTTGCCCATGGGAAAACAGTTTTATTTTAAATGTATACCTGCTACTTTAAGTGTTTGTTCCTTAAGCTTTATTTATCGTCACTGCAAATACTGCTATCAGGATAAACTGGAATTTCAAATCGGTCGGAATAATTGGAAAACTCGGAATTTAAACCTTTTCCATTTTTGTTATAATTATTGCTTTTACAATCTTGAGTCTCAGGTGTGTAATTTGTAGCCGTGTGCAATTACACAGTTTTGGTGCATCAAGATTACGCATTAACAGGACTGACATACCAACTTTTAGTCTCAACTTATGGAAAGACACTCCTGATAATTTTAAAGAATTTATTGATAGTGCGCACTAAACTGCAAGCCTCAACATTTATGTGGGCGTTGAGCATTTTTGATAAAATAATCGAATAAAGACCATTCGACTATTATCAACAGTAACGTAACTACTATTTTGGAGCTTCACATATTCCCTTGACTTCCATCTGTTGGCGTTCTTGTACGATATACCGGGCATCCCTTGTCAATGTGGATAGTCTGTTTGATTAGCTTGCGTGGACATTTTTTAGTGCATTTTCCATCTTTCATGCGAGCGCAATGAGAATTCTCAGGTCTACATGGACCATGAATCATATTTTTTACAATAACATCATAGAGTGGTTTTGTCAATGCTTGGATCCGGTAGTTTATCGCTTATGATTTTAGCAATCTCATCAAGCCTCAATTTGACTTTTAACAACAATAATATATGACCACGCTTCTGCCACTCTATCAAATACATGAAGAGAGCACTTCTCCAATTGTACAGCCTTTGCTAATAACTGTAAGATCACCAAATAGGGTTATTAAATAACACATGAATTAATGAATTTATACTTATTCTTTGTTGCCCATTGTGTTGTGTTGACTGGGTATATCGAGTATCTGACGGGGGGGGGGGGTCCACGCTTGTTAGCCTCCGTTCGTTCACGGCATAGGCGTATGTGCCTTTCATTTCTTAATAACAAATAAAAAATACAATAGTCTTTAATACTCTTTAAATACAATATTTTTTTATAAGAAATAAATCAATACAATATTCCGTTAATAATATAATAATCACTATCGGGAGTAAATTTATAAAATTATAAATTTAATCTGGTGCGTTTAGGTCTACCGACATTACAATATTTTTTTTGGATTGTTCCTGGATATTTTCTGAGCTAATTGATAAATTACTCATTTTAAATTTATAAACAAATCAGTTTAAGATTTGATTTGAGTGGCGCTTCCAGCATTTATTCAATTCAGGGATCTCCACCAAATAATAACATTTACCAATTGTTTTAATTATTTTCTTTCTTTCATATTTTATTCCATGTTTATTAATATTAATCACGATAATCTTTTGTCATGACTTCTTTCCCCAAAAAAAAATGCTACTAACCTCCTACCTTTACAATACCCTGGCTGCTTGTTTTGCATGCTTATAACACTTTTATTAATATATTTATTAGGATCATTTTGTAAGTTATCAAATCGAGCTCTTACATTTCTTCCCAGGAACAGCTTTGCAGGTGATGATCCTGTTGTAGAATTTATAGTGTAATAATAGTCAAACAAAAAATGGTTTAAAACTACATTTTAAATTTAAATTTTTATTGCAACAGAATGTTAATTAGTTAATGTGATTTTAACTGTTTGAACACAATTGTCGGCTGCCCCATTTAAAAATGCGTTGAATGATCCGCTAGTTATGTGTTTGCTATGATAGCCTTAAAAAATAATTGCATTTCATTTGATACTAATTGTGGTCCGTTGTCTGATACTATTATTTTAGGGATTCCAAATCTTGCAAAGGTTGATCTGAATGTGTTTATTGTTGATAAAGTAGTTATATCACGCATGGGATATACCTCTATTCATTTTCAGTGCGCATCTAAGATAACTAAGAAATAGTTATTATTATGGGATTATTAAATAACACTTAAATTATTAAATTTATACTTATTCTTTATTGCACATTGCGACTACATTGTGTTGACTATGTTAGTATGTTGAGTGTGTGACGGGGGCACCACAAGTGGTAGCCTCCGTTTACGATACATTCGCATTCGCCTTTCCGGGCTAAGACTGCATACATACATACATTACAATAACAGTCGACAGTGTTTTAACTTTCAATCTAAAAACTCTTGCAACTACATCATACCTATCAATTGCGCTTTGTCCCGCCATCAATTCATCGACTATTTTAGGCCAGGCTCGGTTGCTTGTGTATGTAACAAACAAATCAGGGCGACCATATGTACGCACACAAACAAACTGTCCTGAGTATATTTGTGTAAATGCCGTTGGCTATTTATAAATGAAGAGAGTAAAATAACCATTGTACCTAAATTATTAGGATTCACATTAGTGTTATTTGTCATAACATCTTGAAGATGAATGTAATTGTCTATTTTTAATTTAGTTTAATTCAGTGATATGTATCGTGATGGTTTGCTTTCAACCTTAACATACATATCAACATAAAACTGATACAGCCTGATGGTCAGGCAGGATTTAGGAAAGATAAAGGTACCAAGGACAAAGTAAATATACTACACCATATTGCAGAAAAAGATATTCTTTTAAAGAGAGGAAAATTATATGCGTTGTTTCTGGCCTTTGACAGTATGGATAAGGAAAAATTATGGATTAATCTAAGAGCAAAAAGAATTAGTGAGCATCTGGTAAGAAGAATGGAAGAAGTATATATATGAAGACACCAAATAGAGCGTGGGCAAATGGAACAAATAGTGAAAGGTTTTGGACAACGAGAAGAGTGACACAAATTAGCCCACTGAGTCCCATTGTTTGTTTGCAGCATATATTTCTGATATGGATGAAAAATTACTTGTGCAAACAGGTGGGATAGGTGGTAATAGAAAGAGAAATAGTGTGGTTTAGCATATGCTGATGATATGGTCGTACTTGGTAAGGGAAGCAAAAAATATAAATTAAAAGATGATTGGAAGCTTAAACAAATGAGCTAAACAAAAATAATGTTTTTTAGAAAATTGCGAGGGAAAAGGAAAGTAGAAAACTGGAAATGAAAAGGGCAAGAAATTGACAAAGTAAACACGTTAAAATATTTAGGTTATATTATGAATGCAAATAATATTGAGAATGAATATATAAATGAACTAGCGCAAAAGGCAAACAAGGTAGTTGAACAAGTATGAGCAATAAGTGAAAGGAAGTTTAATGGTTTAAAAATTAAAGGTATAATGTTTGGCAGTTTAGTAAGAAACGTGATGTTGTATGGATCGGAAGTTTGGTGTAGGAAGGAATAATAAAAGCTGAAGTCCATTCAGGTAAAGTACTGGAGATGGGCGCTATTATTAAAAAAGAAACGCCTGCATATATTTTACTAGAGAAAATTAAAAGAGACAACATAAGGATCGAAACAGGAAAACGAGCTATAAAATTTGAACAAAAACAGAGACAGACAAAGAAATTAATTCAAAATCTTACAAGGTTGTCCGAAGGAGAAAATGAAAGTTAAAAATGAAAAAATTGGTACTAAATAGAGAAAAATATTGCAATAAAAATGGGCATGCTAATATGAAAGTAGAAAGAATGAGTGAACATAAAAGAGGGATTTTTGGACGTATTTGGACGTTTTTCCACCTGTGCGGACGTATTCGGACCACTGAATTATATTATAGAGCCGAAACTCGCTCTGTTACTTATTAAAAATGTAATGGTGCTGCGCACTCCCGTTGATACACTGTGTCAGAGGTTGACACATCGTACATAGGCATCTCAGTCTAACATTAAAGCTCATTATTTTACCTGTTCGGACCATAATTCATTAAAATTGGTTTATTGGTTTAGGCGTAAAAAGGTAAAAGGAAGCAGATAGAGTTGCTTCCGCATTTATAATATTAGTATTGACAAATGTCGTAGAAACCACACCTCTCAATTTTTCTGATAATTTTTTCATATAGGATTTGAATTTTTATCATCTTTTGTTTCTATCAAAAATACTGCTCGGAATATATCTCAAGATTTGCTAAGCCCAAAAACTGGTACTTGTTTATTGAAAAAAATAGATATTTAATTGAACATAACCAGCTATGACCATTATTTTAAACTTCATTATTTGTCATCATTTGTCAAAAAATTAAAGATGGTCATCCACAGCGGGTGCAAGTTTAGTTGCCTATAATGGTACCATGGCATCATGATATAGTTGGGGTACACTACCGCTTGTAGCGCTAGCTGTATTATGACGTCATGACAAATTAAACATAACCAGCCATGAAAATTATTTCAAACTTCATTATTTATTTGTCATCATTTGTCAAACAATTATATATGATCACATGAGTTCGCTAATTGATACAAACTAATAAAGTGCAGTGGAGCAAAGTGTGATGTGTTTTATATTTCCCAAATTTCCCATGGGTAAAAATGTAAGTGATCTTTATTTACATAATTTAAAATTATCAATCGTATATTAAGTAAAATCACAAAATTGGAAAATGTGCACATTTGAGTCGCTTTTAATCAAAACTTACATTATTTAAATACATCGGGCTTTTAAGGATCGATTTTATATTCAATTTTATATTAGTAATAAAAATTTTAAAAAAATGTAGAATGCTATTTTTTAACAATTGCTTTACAGATCGAGCATTGGAATCAAAACTAACAATATCGATCAGATAAAGTGAGTTTTAATAATTTTAAAATACTATTAACAATCACCTACATTATTATCTATAGGAAATTTGCTAAATTTAATTTTTTTCCTATTTCGGTGTAACACAGTTTGCTACACAAATCTTTACCATAACTTCATAATTTAATAATGTATTAAATGTACAAGACAGAAAATGTTTCAAGGATTCATTATCCAATTCTATATTTTATAAAAATATAGCACACTATAGTTTCCATTCTCAAAAATTAAAAGTCGGAAAAAAATACTGTCTACGCCACTGGATTCTACGTAAAAAAGTGCCATATATAAACGTAATAAAGACCTTAATAGAAAACGACTGATTTTAAAAAATTACGTATTCCTTAGAAACTAAAAATTAGGAAAAATTCTTTTACTATGATTAAACTCATCTCTCAAAATTAGCTCGAGAGAACCGTGTCTGCAAAACGTAAGTGGTTCAAATACAACCCGTTTAAATTTATTTCTTTGCTATTTTTTATAATAAAGGTTTAAAAATGACATTTGGTTTTCCTTAGATTGTTTAGTGGCAAAAGCAAGAACTAAGGGCAACTCTGTTGAATTTGAATATAGTAAAAATCATTCCAAAATACCAACACTATTACGCAGTTTTGTGCCAAGTAAGTAATATTAGTAATACTCTGATAGCAATTAACTATATTAAAGCCTGTATGTGATAACGCTGATGTTAAATTGAAATTGATCAACGGTTTAGTTCAAATTACTAAAATCAAAAAGAGAGAAAAAAAGAAAAAAGAAATAATTAGGTACCTAGAAAACATAGCACTTTCGTCGACACGTTTGAAACAAAATATTATGAAGATACGATCTAAGAATTAAACCAACGTATAGGTTCTATTTGCCCTGGTAACGCTTTTTTTCGACTAAGTTAAACGGATTTAATTTCAGCAATATCAAAATTATTAAACCACCGCCAATAATTCTTCATATGAAGATAATAATAAGGAATTGATAGATTTAAATATTATGTATATTATATATTCAGTCTGAATCTGTAGATCTTTTGGAATCTTTCAAAATTAAAATACTGGACTTCCATACATTTACACACAGAAATGAGAGAACACATTCATTTCTAATGATGGGACTTCAAGTTGATCTTTGGTAAAGACGAAATAATTTCTGAATTTTTTAATATCTATAAAATCAAAATTCTTAGGTCAACTGTGTAGCAAAAATAAATATATATGTATATCACATAAGTGTCACCTTTGAGCGGTTTAAAAATATCAATACTATTAGTCAATGTAAAATGAAAAGACGTTGATCAAGAATTATTCTAAAATGTATTGTATTGTGTTGTACAAATTTTAATATAATCATTTATTCTTTCGATTCTTTGATTGTGCCCTCCAGGAGTCCCGACAAATACGCCACTGAAATTATATAATTATCGCTTAACTTCAGGGTGATCTGGCACCGTTTGACTCTCGCTCTCTCCTCACTTCACACCACAAAACTCCAAATTAACAAATGCTATTATACTGCCATCTATGCCAATATTGCCAATCCCATTCATGGCGTGATTCTCAAACCAGAACTGGAGGGAGGTCGCAAAATGCATTTAATTGTAAAAATCGCAATTCTATCAATATATATGCATATAAAATAGCGGTTGTTATGTGATTGAAAAACAAACGAAGAAAGCAATCTTTGTTAAAATGAGCCAAAGTCTACTTAGTTATGAATCTTTCGTTCGAGCTCTTGCTGGTGCCTCTGTAAGATCAAAAATTATAATTTTTTTGTTTAATTAAATTGGTAATTTCTTATTTTTAGGGCAGTATTTTTGCCATGTCTGTTTTCTACCCTTTTGATACTGTTCGATTCAGACTACAAGGTAAGTTATACAAATTTATAAATAAAGCTTATTGTACATAATTAAATAAAAATCAATTAATTTTTAGTGGAAGATGATAGTATGAATGATTTAAAAAATCTAAATACATTCCAAGCAATTATGCATATAATAAAATCTGAAGGAATGTAAGTAATCTTTTTATTATCAACATGTTTATATTAACAATTTATGTACATACATTGTAGAGAAGCGTTGTATCGAGGGATCAAACCAGTATTACAAAGCATAGGTGCCTCTAATTTTATATACTTCTATACATTTCACGGACTGAAACGATTAAATAAAAGTTCAGCTCACAGTGATTTAGCGCTTGGAATTGTAGCAGGAATGACGAATGTTATCTTAACACTACCTTTGTGGGTTGTTAATAGCAGATTAAAGGTATTCATATTTTATGTACAAATTAAAATTATCAATATTTTAAATATTAACTTAAAAATTTATATGTATATAAAACAGCAATTACTTCTTAATTTTAGGCAGGCAAACCGATTTACTACTCCGGTTTGCTGGATGGAATGGTACATATAGCCAATGCAGAAGGTTTAAGTGCACTTTGGAATGGTTTGGGACCATCATTAATGTTAGTTGTAAATCCTGCTATTCAGTTTACATTATATGAAAGCATGAAGCGTAAATTTTCAATTAAAAGTGCAGGTGCTATATTTTTAATAGGAGCTATTGCAAAAGCAGCCGCTACAATTGCCACTTATCCTATTCAATTAGCTCAAGCACGACAACGCCACGGAATGAATAGCAAATTGAGCACACCTGCGTTACTTTTATCAATATTGAAAAGAAATGGGCCAGCAGCTTTGTTTAAGGGGCTTGAAGCAAAACTGTTACAGACTGTTTTAACAGCGGCTCTAATGTTTTTAACTTATGAAAAAATAGTTCGTTTTGTATTTATGATATTTATAAGGAAAAGTAGTACAAAAAAAATTTAACTTTCTCAAGGTAAATGATTTTGTTATCAGTGATAACATAAAACTTATCTCTACCTACTGATTTTAATTATATGATTATTTATATGACAAAAGTAGATATTGTGTATGTGGGCGTTGTACTTGTTCCAGGATCGCTGTATGCCAAAGAGCATTTTTAAACTAATTGTTACTTAAGAGATGGTTTACTGGGGTATGGATAGAAGCCAGTATTTTAATTAGTGCCAGAATGGTGAAAAGATTGTGTACTCGTATTTAGTAAAAAGTATGGCATTTTTTTAGTGGATAAAGATATAACAAAGAAATTGGTGATTTTCAGACTAGTCCTGTTTTATTTTCCTGTTATACTTTTTTAATTCAAAATAAAAATAATGGATTAAATCTTTGATATTTTATGCATAATGTTGTTTTTCCAGGTTAATGACTTGCAGATATTTTATGCCTGTAATTAATATTCCTTTTTAGCAATTCACTAATGCATTCAACCTTTGAAGGACACATTACATTGATGATACTATTTATAGAATAGTATCAATAAAAACAAATTGTATATAAGTTTATTATTTTGTTTTATTGGCACAAATCCGGGCACAATTTGATTTTTATGGCCCTCAGGTGTCCTAGGCAGTCGTAGGGCCATAAAGTTGCCCAGCAACAAGAAAATCAACAAGCAACACTGTTGAAATAAAAAATTCATGAAAGGAAAATCGTAACCATTATTTTAATTTTTGACTGTTGGATTTGGAACATGTTGCCACTTCTATTTAATTGTAAATAATATGAAAATAAACAGTTTCCTTAGAAAGAGATGATTTATGTAAATCATGAAACAAATCATGATGTCATTGTGTAATCATTTAAATTTAAATCACTTTAAATATAATATTAAATATATAAATAATTATTTCAAAATGCATAAATAGATTATAGCACTCAGACATTTTAAACATTTTATCTATACCCTATAATCGATTTGTTTATGCCTTTAATACATAAACAACTATCAAGTTATTAAGTGAGTATATTAGTATAAACAGTATGATTAAACCGTTTATTTCAATAAATCGGTCATACTAGTTAATTTTTCAGCAGCTAGGGAACAATCTGAAGTATCTTTTTAAAATTAAAAACAGTATTTTTTAAAAATATAAAGTAGCAACTAAAACTGGATTCTACGTAAAAAAGTGCCCGTAAGATGTGTTAGTCAATAACTTAAGGATTAAACCAAATAGGGGCCATAACAGAAAACGGCTGATTTTAAAAAATCACGTTTTCCTTGGAAACTAAAAATTATAGAAAAATCGTTTAACTACCAATAAACTTACCTCGCAAAATTAGATCGAGACATCCTTATCAGAATTCATCTAGCATTTTTAGTTTCCAAAATAGCCTTTAGTAACGTCGAAATTTGGACATTCTCTACAAACGGACAGAAATTGGGCTAGTTAGAGTAAAATGCGAGTATTTTTTATTATTTATACTGCAAGGTAAAAAGATTAAGAACTTACGTGATTAATTCAAATACCGTTAATAATGAGGGAGAGGAGTAGTAACAAGTTCGTGTTTGGAGCACACAAACAACAAAAATAAACTGCGGACTATTTAGTGCAAATTAGGGCATACAAGCGAACACGGGAACGTGCTCGGAACAATTCCGAATATACAAATGAACAGAGCTAATTACACAAGTTTGATAAAAAAATATTAGCATCTGCACCATCTTACGGATTATAGAATATAGACCGTTGTTATTGGCCATTCCACATTGATAATTTTAAATCGTAATTCATAGACGCTGATCAGGGCCGTGTGGTCCTATGAAGTGAAGCGGCGGACCCATCAGGCGGCATTATGAGAAGCGTAAAAAAATTGTAAATGTAATTTTTATGTTTTCAGATTTTGCTAATAATGGACAAAGGAATTTAATTCCTCCGGTATGAGATTCAATAGAGAAAATTTTGGAGCTGTTTTGCGACTATGGCTCCTTTTTCACGATCCGATTTGCGCTGTTCGGTTGCGGTTAATGAATGTAGTACCGTTGTTGTTCCACTGCGAGTTTTATGGGTCTCGGTTGCCGGTATGGTTGACTGAAAGAGGTCTCCTGCGAGTTTTATAGCTCGGGCCCGTGTCTTATTGCCGTTTGCGACGACTAAATTCAACTGGCGACGCAGCTTTGACAATACCTCACAAGACTGCTACCAAGAGCCATAAAACTTGCAGTGTTACAACAAATGGGTTTCTACCAAATTGTACGGAAGAAACAGGCGTAGCAGGCCTCGACGGGGCGCTGTATCAAAATTTCTCGAGGTACCCTTTTTTTTAAAAGAAAATTAAAGTATGTGTATGCATTTTTACAATATTTTTCTAAGCCCCTTTAGGTTGAGCTCTGTCTAGGTAACTAGCACTAGGTAAACCGCTTACCCACCATGATATTGTGGTGTAACATAAAAATTTAAAATTTAAACCACCTAAGATGTTTTTACAAATTTAATCCCAAAAAGAGAGGTTTAATGTCAAATTTCTAGATTAATAATTACAAAAATAAATAAGCTGGATCAGTAGTTAATACTATAGTGACCCGCCCAGCTATCGTTTGATCAAAAAATTGGAGATTAAACTCGCCAAAGACGTTTCTACAAATTTAACTACAAAAGAAAAATTTAATATTCAAATCGTGATTAATAAATATATGGCCGGGTGGGCGAAATGAATAATTTACATCAGTAAGGGTCACAAAAATAAGTAAGTAATCTGTTATTTACTTACTTATTTTTGTGACCAGCTGTGGTCAGAACAGTCCCGAATCCCGAATAAGCAAAAGATAGGAGATATTTGTGATGATCTGTTAGCGTAACGATCCAGACTCACAGCCATATAATCGCAATTATTATTGTTGATGTTCTGCTTAGACGGCATGTCTTAACCATTGAGCTTTAACATCTACCATTAGTTACAAAAGACCTAGTGTAAAATATAAATGTAACAGATGGCAACAGCGCATTTAAATTTAAATGTCATTGGTGTCTGTCCTGTCATTAGGGGGCAGGAAGTACGTCAAAGATGTTAGCTCATGAGCATTTAAAATTACAAACGCGGTAATTTCTGTTTATTATGCGTAAAAATTGCGGTCGAAATTTTTCATTATTAGTTGTTTTAGTATATTTTATAATATTTTTCGTTGCCTATAAGATATTTTTATATTTAAGTCCAACATTGGCAGTGGAAAGTGTATCCCCAACTAAACCCCCTGTGAAACACATTAGTAAATTAACTACCATTGTTATTAGAGACTTTGAATTACAAGACAATGATGTAACAGGAACAGTACAATCATTTTTAAAAGTGTTTCCTAATATACAAATATTAATATTTACCGATGGCATACCCTATCCACCCCTAACTTTAAATTATTTTAATGATACGTTTAAAAATGTAAAAGTGATAAATTTGTTACCGAATTTTAACACACCTTATCAAGACAACCCGTTGACCCATATTAAAACAAATTATGTGTTATTTGTGCCTGATTCTACAAGAATATTACATCGACAGTCTGTTCAACAGATGATAAACTATCTTTCGAAAGAAAATGATAAAATTGTTGTTGTTCCGTACACGTTAAGTAGAAACTTAACATGTGTAAGTGTAAATATCACATTAAAAGATTGGACGTTAAGATTTACTACTACTAAAGGAGAATGTGATTTGGTTACTGGAAAACATGCAGCAATGGTTAAATTGAGTACGTTGTATAAATTGAATAATCCGTTACTTCTACCACATCCACATTCCATGTATCTACAGAGCTCATATTTTAAATTTAAGGTAATTTATTTATTTTATTCTATATATCACAGATGTAATTTTCACATGTTACAGTAAAACTTTTAAATGTTGACCCAAGCTAGTCAGATTTTCTAACGGACCAATTTGGTATTAATTTACATTCTAGACATAGCGTTAAGATTGTTATGTTATGTGAGTTGAAAGCTAAGACTGGGAATCTAGACGTTGGATTTTGTTTTGGAATATACCCGCTACCTTCTCCACCCCACTTTTTCTGAGTGACGACTTAACTTTACTTTAACTCAATTTTGGTCAGCTATACTTATCTCAATTGGTCATATAACAGAAGAACCAAAATTTCTTTTGTTTTGTTTTTTGACATAGTTTCTTAATTTTATGATTTTATAATAATTTAACCGCCGGGCTAGCATATGCAGTACTGCCAATGTCGAATGTTTGCAAAAGTTAAGCACCATTAGGGACGGTTAGCACTTGGATGAGTGACCGCATTGCCCTGCATACCGGTATCATTTGCCATTGGAAACAATTAATGGCGCTGTAGATATCGGAGGCAGATTTCTAGAGTAACAAGCCTTAACTCCACAACCTACATGAACATGGCTGATGGACCTCTAGGTCAGTTGTCTGGTTGGGTAAAACTCAACAAATGTAATTACTGTAATAATTATAATAATATGTAATAATCAAGAGCTTTGTGATGACATATTATTGCTCTTGAACATGAGAATTGTACATACGAATATGCAAATGAAAAGATCTTTGATATTATTGGACTTATGTGCAAAGGCATTTATCGACATAGTAATAGTAACCAATTTTAAGGAGTTACATGTATTTGAATATATTTCCAATTATTTTTATGTTTATGTCGACGCATATATTGAAATAGTTTTTGCTCATTAAGTTGATTATCTAGCTATAATTACAGTAAAAGTTTTTAATATTAACCAAGCCGGCTGAATTTTCAAGCGGATGTGTGAGTTGTACTTGAATATATGCACCAATCTGGTGCATTGCACATTCGTAGACACTTAGTTATCTTTTGTGAGTTGAAAGCGAAGATTTTAAATCTAGACGTTGGATTTTGTTTCGGAGTATACACGCTAAACTGTCCACCTCGCTTTTTCTGCGTGATGATTTAACTTTAGGTCAAATCAATTTTGGTCAGCTGTACTTATGGTTTGTGAAATTTAGTAGAGAATTATTATTTTTAGAATAGTTTATTAAATAAAACAGGAATTCTAAAAAACTTACAGTACCAAATTGCTCAAACACGTAACTAAAGCGGGATGTACACTGTGTGATATTCAATACGATATTAATTTTACACTAGGATGCTGTGTTCAAATGTATTGTGTAAACTCAATATCTATTTTAAACATCTGTGTGACTTTTTTTTAAATATTATTATAATATAAGCAAAGTCATAATTAAATCACATAGTAAAAATCTGACATCCCTTACGACTCGTTAAGATTTTTAGTTCAAATACTCTGTATATTACGACTGGGAGTGTGGCACACTCCTGTAATCCAGCAACTTGGATGTCTAAGTTAGAGGATGGTAGGGTTCGAATCTTAGTTATTGGTTGCCTCTAGAGTTTGATAGAGTTTCTCGAAAATACTCTACGCAATGCGTAGGTTTATATGATATGAACTACTCTGTATATTTGGCATGACTGGAGTGGTGGACATATTTCATCAATTTATTTTTTACTAATGCGAATTGTGAATTGGTAGAATTGTACTGTCAAATTGTTGTTTTGGTTTCCATTCTCATATTTTCCTTAATCCTAATATATTCTATAAGATGGAGCTACTACCACTTATAAAGATAATGGAAATATTTGTTTATTACAAATGGAAACTGTAATGCGCTATACATGGGTTAGCATTGTATACATTTTTTAGCTCATCTATAAACTAACCTAATCTAAAAACATCGGCCACTTTAGTTTCATTAAACATTTTAAGGGATATTATAATTTAGATTTCTATATACAACTTCTAATTATTAATTGTTAGTAAAATACGCGACTCTAGGGCACTGAAGTTCTCGGATTGAAGCTAAATATACCATTTGGTAGAGCATCTACTCTATTAATAGAAAACCAAAACCTGTTTTTAATAAAAAGTTAAATTCAAAAGGCATCTAAGGACTTACATTTTTTATAGCATTTCTAAATAGTAAGTTTTATTTTATTCTAATTTGTATTAATATGTTTTAGGTGAAAATTTTACATGGTGTACAATTTCAAGATGGAAAACCACTTTACCATTCACATTATTCACAAAGACAGAAAATGAAATCAGACCAGCTCAAATACAAGAAACTATATTCACTCTACAGTATTAAACATGTGATTAAAGAAAATGGAGCTGTCGAAAATTACGGTTGCAATCGGGACACCCCTCGATGCTTTGGTTCAGTAATTAACTACACTCCTTCCTACATATATGAGAATAAAACAACTCCACCCTGTTGTTTAGAAAATTTAAGAAAAACTGCACGACATGTATTTAATATATTACAGGAAGCTGGGATAAGGTATTGGTTGGATAGTGGCAGCTTATTGGGTGCTATGAGAAATGCTGATGTGATTCCGTGGGATTACGATGTAGATATAGGTTTTAATAGAGATGATTTTAATAGATGTATATGGTTACGAAAAGCTAAAAATAAACCGGTTATGGATATAAAGGGATTCTATTGGGAGAAAGCAACTGAGGGTAATTTTTATAGAGTGCATTTTAGTAAAGTTAATAGAGTTAATGTAAATCTTTTTCCATTTTATACTAAGAATGGAACTATGGTAAAAGATGCTTGGTTTACTAGTCATAAATATATGGAATTCCCTGATCATTACTTGCATCCAATGTCTAGTATAGAGTTTGTTGGGAAGCAGGTAGCTAGTCCAAATAATATTAGGGATTTCTTAGAATATAAATTTGGTAAAGGTGTTATTGAGAACCGACAATACCCTGATTTTAAAAACAAATTTACATAGATTTTTACTAACTTATACAGTTATTTTACAGTATTATAGGCATTTATTGTCTTCCAGACTAATTCTTTCTTGGTATTATGATTTTTATCAATCAGTGTATATGAAGAATAAACTACAGAAATGTCCAGCAAGATTAAAAAAATCAATATTTGTAAAAAAATCAATTCCTATTTTAATTTTAATTTAAATTCCATAAAACACTAATTTTATAATCAAGTATTGTATATTCCATCACTTGTTTAGATTGCACTTTCTTGGGGACACTTTGTTGTAGTCTCTTCTGAATAAAAATACCTAATAAACAGTATTTTTTTGTACAAATAATTTATTCTTTTTACAATAAATTTTTTGTGTTGCGATAATTTGTAATATTACATAAGCGTCATATGACACTATGTAGATTTTTATACCGGGATGTCAACAATGATCGAGGAATTTTAAATTTTCGTAAAAAATCTAGGAATTTTACTGTGTTTACGTTGTTTCAGATGTTTCAAATTCACATATGAAGTAACTATTTTATTAATGTTTTTACCAAAGATGTTCGTGATGTTTTGACAATTAAATATTTGAGGGTTATTTTAAGATTAATTAAATTTTGGTTTATATTAAAAAATAATCTTGCAGTAATTCTACTACTCAATATGTTTATAGGAAAATGCTTGTTTGAATTTATTGCAATTTCGGTTAAATTTGAAAGCTTCTTTTGCTGCAAATGTTTCATATAAAATATTTACAAATGTCAATAAGTTTTTATTTGTTCCGCCTATGAAAAACCCCATCTAGTGGATTTTAATATATTATCTGTACTACTATAAGCGTATATTTAGTTGACTTTTAAATCAATTTCCAATCATTATTGACACTCCAATAAAATATTATCTAGTATACATAGTTTTTGTAACATGGCATGGCATTGGCTGAATATAGAATAGAATAGAATAGAATAGAATAGAATAGAATAGAATAGAATAGAATAGAATAGAATAGAATAAAATAGAATAGAATAGAATAGAATAGAATAGAATAGAATAGAATAGAATGGAATAGAATAAAATAGAATAGAATAGCGACCAATAGAAAAAAGTGATGTATACAGTCTGTCCTTTTTTTGTAACCTGGTATTAGGTTGTGCTGTCTACTAGAATTCTCAATTCAGCCAATGAAGCACACTATAATATAAGAAACGGCATGGTGTCATACAAGCATTGAGCATTACCAACTGATTATATAAATTCTAACTCTAATTATCCATTGAACTTGGCTTAATTTCTATAAACAAAATTAATTGAAATGTCAAATGTATAACCCGTTTAGTATTAAACATTAATTATTTTTGTATCTTGAATAGTCGAGTGGCCAAATAGAGATTTTACTTTGATTTTGTGATAAGAGTTTTAACTTCTTTATTTTTTTTGTTGAAGTAGCCTAAAATAATATGTACTTAGAACAACATTGGTAATTGAGTTATACATAGAGAACGAATTGCCTTTAAAGCTGTTTTTTACAAATGGCGTAGTTCGTGCTTATAAAGGGTGGGCCATCTTTTAGTTGAAATTTTAATCATATGGTATAAAGTTCTTCCAATTCGGGCCACAAAAAATCATTGTTCATGCCACTGCAACGATCGCCGAAATACCGCTAGGCCATTCTTAAAAACCAATTATTCAACTATTAAAAATTGGTTTTTGAGAATGGCCTACCACGTGTTGCCAACTTAACCAATCTGAACGAATTTTAGGGCGGCACAATTGAAGCTTAGAGCTACATATATCTTAAAAACACACATACATACATACAGACATTTTTCTAAAAATCAGTTTTTAGACTTCGGGACCCCCAAAACGCATATTTTTGTTGAAATCTCAATTTTGAATTTTCTAACTTTTTTTCTATATAGGGGAAGAGTAACAGTGTTTTATCAGTATGTATGGCCGGTACTGACGTACGGAGCACACACATAAACGTTGACAAAACAGAATATGATAAATGCGTCACATTACCTTCCGAGAACGAAAAAGATAATAGGGTGATTTCTGGAAAACGGAAGTAGAATGGTTTTTGAGTAAAACTTGTGTTTGGACAACTAACTAATTCCGTAAAGTTTATCTATAATAAGAATTGTTACACTCAATACTTGGAAAAGTGTTGGTAAAACATCAATATCTCAAAATTCTGTGAAGATGGCCAAAGAAGATGAAAACAGAAAGAGGCAAAAAGCTCATTTTTTGTATTTGCTGCCATTGGCCAAATGATCGACGCTGCATAAAAATAAATAAAGCTGCTTTATTTGCATACACATTTTACAACATTTTATTTATAATGCTGGATTGCCGACCATGGTGGCGTAGCGGTCGAGAGACCGTTTACGATGCTAGGGGTTCAGGGTTTGATTACCATGTAAGACATGGTCGTTGGTATTTATTAAGTGAATTCTATTAATAGAAATGCATTGTTGTTGACCTACGTTATTGTGGCCATACAAAAATCTGGATTTATGCAAGCATTTGTAGTTTTAAACAGAAAATAGCATAGCGTTGTAAACACAAGCACAGAAAAATATTTTGTAGCATTTATACAGGGAGTTGCACACGCCGTATTATTCTATTAATAACAACATTGGACAGATTTGGCTTTTACTTGATAAAACTATATATTATATACGAGTATATGAAAAGAAAAGAAAGTTCTAATAAAGTAAATTTTTTCTTTTCATATATTTAATGACAATAGTTTTATTTCTATGTTTACAACTAAAACCGCTACAAAAATCTCCAGCATAAGATAAAAAAGTTTACTACTGGTCAACATCTCATAAATTTGACATTTCGATTAATTTTGTTGATGTGAAATAATCTGTACACTATAAGCGAATTAAATTTGAAAGATGTTTTACGATAGCCGTTGCATATCATCAAGTGTTAATTTGCCGGATTATTTAATGAATTTAATGAAGTAATTCACAAATATAATTTATTAGTGTCTTGACGTTACTAGGTAACCAATCAACAAGCAAAATATTAAAAATTTTTACTAGTTATATTCCGAGTATCCTTGATCTTTGCGCATTTGGCATGCAAGAGGAATATATCGAGGATTATTTCAGAAACAGAAACCACAAAATAATTTATTTCAAACGTAAAACAGATTTAAAATTGAAAATAACGCGCTAATTTAGCAATTTCGTCATCAATTAATTGATCAATTCGAAAAGAACTCATTTGTAAATGTCTAAAAAATATTCACTCTATGCACAAGTGCAAATTCATGGTGCATCAAATACTCACAGATTATTTGCCAAATAATAATATTATTACTTCAACCTAAACTGTTTTAACATTTGACAATAAATAACGAATGAACGATTATTAGGCGTGATTAAACATACTCTAGTTTTTTACAATGCAACAACAATTGTTTAATTGTTGCCATAGCATGTATACAGCTGCAGAAATTTAATCAGTAAATTTGAATTGTAATGACGTTCGATTGGCTTTTAATCTATCAAAGGAATAATCACAGGTTAAATCCCGAGACCTCTGATTTTTTTTGGGTTAATTTGAGAGAACGTGTTGCCTGGCAACAAAGAGGGCAAATTTGATAACTATTAATAGTTATTTAGCTACAAGGAACGTAGGTACGTTATAACATCCGAGGAAGATTGTTATATTGCGAGGTGGAACCGAGGCCTATAATTTCTTCCGACGATGTTTATGTAAGTACGACGTTCCTATTAGCTATTACGTTTTTTTCGTTACCAAAACTATGCAAAAACTAATCTAATATCAATAATTTTATATTAATATAATTGAAGTGTCAGCTAAAATTGACATTTCTAAAGCAAAGTTTGTACGATTTTTGTCATTTAACGGAATTTATACAATTTTTATTATTT
>JARJEC010067799.1:0-15717 GCA_030264575.1 Tachinus sp. AB-2021 | reverse complement strand
TAATTGCTTAATTCTATAATATTTTCACCTTATAAATTGAGTTAAATTAGTTTTAGATCGATATTTTAATATCTAAATTATAAAAACGCATTAGAAATGTAAAAAGAGAAGAATTTTGTCAATTTACAATAAAACTTTGAAATGTATAACCAAATTTCATGTAAACTAATTTGTAGATCTCTAAAATTTGCATATTTTGGTTTTTGTTTTATTAAAAAATTCCAGATTACAAAAAAGATGCAAATTTATTGCTTTTCTCCCGTTGGATGAAAATAAAGAAACTAATAGACGGCGTTTTTTAGATTTTGACCATCATGTGGGAAACAAAACCTACGTGATCAGTGTCAGTCAGTGTCAAACCCCGCGAAATAGGATAAATTAGAATATACGTAAAGAACTGATGGCGAAAATATATTGTTGGGGAAAAAGTTTTAGTACGCATTGCGACCTTTAGTTTCATATTAAGACCAGTACTTAGTCTGAAAATTTCTAAGTTGTGGCTCATTGTAGCCTATTGGCAAAATCAATAATTACACATGAATACATAAATCTATTTTGTCATTAAAACAAAAACAGTTTTAACCATGATTTTTTGATACGTAAATGTTGTTTTGTATAGTTTTTAAATAAATATTTTTGATAAAAATCAAATAGAAAACTCTAAACTATAAAAATATGCAATTCAAATAGATTTATATTGATTTTATCATTATTATATTTTATATTTAATTAACAACTAAATTTATTTTTTGTTGTAATTTCATTCTTTGGCTCCATTTAATTATATAAAAATCGCAAATAATACAACTAACTAGATGTTATTATTTAAATTTAAACATAATTTTATTAATTTATTTATACTACATATGTATTCTGCATGTCTTCATTATGGGATTTGCAAATGCTATTATGTGATCGAAAGTGAGGTCTTGACTTTGAACTTATTCGTATACCCCACTCAAACATCTGATATAAAAACCCGACATACCTCTGTAATATCCACATTCAATTTGAGTGATCAAACTATAACAACTTTAAAATGGCATTCAAGGTAAATTTATTTTATAAATTATCAATAGTAATATGTGTGGATAGAATATTATCGAAAAGTTGGCTTGAAAAATATGGTTGCATGAATTTATTTTGATTGTAATTTAATCAAAAGTGCACGAGACGCAAAGCGTCGAGTGCACTTTAACTATCAAATTACAATTAAAATGAATGAATGCTGTTTCACAAAGGCAACCATATTTTAAATGCAAACTTTTCTAGATCATTTTCATTGCACGAAATATATATGTAGACCATTTCCCGAGATTTGCTCGTTTAAATTTGTTAAAATTAATCAATCTAATTTGTAAACAATGATGTGATTGTGCATTTGACACTGACAGATATGAATTAATTTGTCTAGTTTAATTTGTTTATATTGATTGCGTTGCTTAGCGCTTGTACACTTATCGTGCAATTTTCACTGTAGTTGCACTTGTGCAAGCAATTTTTATTGTAATTGGAATTTGAAATGCCAACAGTTTAAAAATGGCTTGATATGATTAATTTATAATTATAGAGGGAAATAGTTTATTAAATCTAATACAATGCCAATATTAGATTTAAGTAATCAGTTAATTAATTAAACCGAAAAAAATTTACTACTTATGTTAAATATTTAATTGTTTACGTTATAAATTAAATTATGTTGCAGTAAAATATTTGTTGCCATAAAAATATGAATATTATAAATATAACAATTTTATATTTTTTATTTAGCTTATCGTATTGTGCGCTGCTTTGGCAGTAGCTAACGCTGGAAATTTGGCCGCTCCATTAGCCTATTCCGCTGGATTGGGATATTCCGCTGGATATGCTCATGCCGCTCCATTGGCTTATGCCCATGCCGCCCCAGCTGTTGCATATTCTGCCGCCCCAGCAGTATCTTACTCTCATGCTTCCATTGCCGCCCCAGTTGTTGCGAAGACCATTGCTGCTCCAGTAGCTTACTCCGGGTATGCACATGCTGCTCCAGTAGCTTACTCCGGATATGCACATGCTGCTCCAGTAGCTTACTCTGCCGGATATGCTCATGCCGCTCCAGTAGCTTATTCTGCTGGACACTATGCCGCTCCAGTTGTAGCCAAGACAATTGCTCCAGTAGCCAGCTCTTACTCTCACTCCACCGTAACCAAATCAATCGCTCCAGTAGCCACTTATGCCCATGCTCCAATTGTAGCTAAAACCATCGCTGCCCCAGTAGCTTATTCTGCAGGATATGCTCATGCTGCTCCAGTAGCTGCTTACTCTGCAGGTTACGCCCACGCTGCCCCAGTAGCATATTCCACCGGACACTACGCAGCTCCAGTAGCCGCTTACTCTGCTCCAATTGTAGCCAAGACTGTAGCTGCTCCAGTAGCCCATGTTTCTTACTCTTCCCCATCAATTGGTTATGGATGGTAAATTTAAAACAAAACGAATTATTCTTGTAAATAGAAAACATGATTATTTATTTAATTTTCTGCTAGTTTGATACACTAGTATTTTTAATAAATATTATTTTATCAAAAGTTGTTTTTATTAGTTTCTACTAAAGGGTCATTTTTAGCTCACGGTTATTGATTTTTTATGCTTTCTTAAAAGCATTACACGTGAATTCATAATTATTAAGATACTAATTATTTACTTTCTATTTCTGCCGCTTCTATATTCACATCGGATAGAAGCTTTTTTCTTGTTAAATTCCAACATTTTGACAATCGCTGTATGTACAGTACAAACAGAATTAATTTCCGCAACATAAACAAACACAACAAAGTTAGTTGGTAGTAAAGACGAAGTGAACACAAGTAAATTATAAAGTATAGTATTATACTCGCAAGTAAGGGTTTTTATCCACTCGCCTACGGTTTGTGTAGCAAACTCTAATATTGTCGATAAAAACAGTTTTTAACTGCTTATATAATAATTAGAGACCGGATTAATAAGCACAAAAAATAGAAAAAATAGCACAAGTATTATGCAAAAAATGCATAAAATAAGCATATACTTTGGAATAAAAAATATGAATGTTGTGATATTTATGATATGTGTTATTAAAAATATTATTTTACAAACATGAATACAAAATTATACTATCATTACACGAGATCAAACTTATTAAGGAAATATTTTTTGTCTATATTTCCAAATTTAAAAGTAGAATAAAATTCAAATTCTATTATGCATTTTATAGTGGCCTGCTAATATTCTCAAAAAGAGTAAATTATTAAATGTTCTAAAGATTCCAATGTCAAATTTTGCCTTTTGTTGCTTAATATATTTGTGTAAGCTGAAAAACTTATGTCAAGGTTGACACTTGTTATTTTTGAAGAATTTTAATTTTGCTATAATAGCCGGATCTATGTTAAAATTGGTAACAACGTCACTCTTCAAAATATATCATCTTTAACATTACTAATTATTTTAATTGTTTTAGCCAACGAAGCGCGACGTAGCCTGCTTCCCAAGACAAGTTATTTTCTTGACAATATTGTAAATTGTGTTTATTCTTGATAATCTTTACATTACCTTCATGTTGTTGTATGTTTTTGCTTAAGCATGATCGGATTAAAAACTGTATTGTCGTGTTGAGAACAAACTTATTTTATTTATTGTTATTAATTAATTATTTTTTTAAAAAATTTTTTTGTTGGCCAAATATGTCATAAATAAGCATAAAAATGAAGGAAAGCACAAAAAACCTGGTTCTCAAGTGATTATTTTTTTCTAATTTGTGTACATTTAAAGAAATTTTGAATCTGCTATACATATTTACCGTTAGCATAAATGCTAAAAATCCGGTCTTTAATAATAATATTTATAATTTATGATTATTATTATTATTTTTATATGTAATATGATGTGAAATAACACTTTTAAATTTAATTTTTATTAGTAAGAAAATGTTTTAATTTTTTTTTTAATTTAGAAAATATTTTTCTTTTTTAAATATAAAATAATTTAATAATAAATAGTATTTTATAATAAAATGTTTACTATTTCTTATATTTTTAATATTTAAATTTATTTAAAACACAATAATAAAATGTTTCTTTAAAACTGTTCAAGAGATGTATTTTAAACTAGTTCAAAACAAAGTTTTATTGTTTTAAAACATTTTAAAACATTTAATTTAAACAATTTGCTTTAAGCATGCCAACCCTGATTATAATATAATTAATTATACTGAAAATTTTATGGCAACGTCAGTGTCGTATTTTTCATTTATGTAATTAACTGCCATGTATTACACTACGCCCTACGGATACACAAGCCTTTTGCGTACAGAGAATGCACGCGTTCCCAATTCCAATTCATTTCCATTCGGTCACTGCTTTTACCCCTAACCGCTCTCCTTAAATTGTTATATTTTTAGCTTCTCCGCTATTTCGGAATCACACCTTAATATAACTGTTTTCACTTCAATGATTTTTGCGCTATAAGATGATGAAGGACTTTATACCATAAAGGTAACCAATAAAAATGATACACTAAAAAAAACTGCAGATTACTGAGATCAAAACAAATATTGGTCAAACATTTACAGTTTAAAGATGATTTATAAAAAAAAATATTTTGTTAAGTAAAATTTAGAGAACCTACTTAATATTACATATAAAAAATATATAATAACATATGCCAATGAATTCATTGCTAGTTGCGTTACATTATTAAAGACTTATTAATGTTCCGTGATAGAGAGGGCTTGATTTACAGTTTAAAGAAATTGTTTCCAGTTCAATAACAAATTTAATTATAATTTTATAATAAATTATTTACGTTATCAACCAAAAATACTTAATTTTTAGAATTTAATTTTATGTTATTTAAGATTTAAAAAGTTTTTTTTTTGCAATTTTGAGAAGTTGCTAGAGCATTATTTGTAATCATATTTCAATAATCAAACAGTTCTATTGTTTCATGATTTCGTACATATGATGTTCTGCGTTACGCCACTTTCAATATCGAGTCGTTGTCAATTGTGTGAAAACACATAATATCCTCGCTCAGAAAACATGATCAGATTGTTAAATATAAAATAGAAAGTATTACTCGATATTACTTAGTAAATTTTGCGTATGCAAGTAGGCTTTTACATCCAATAATACGGTTTTATATTTAAAAAATTAAAAGTTAATAAAAACAAAGTTTTTGTTATGTCGGTATGATACAATACAATATCTTATATGAAATCTTGTGTAATTTATTGAAATAATTTATTCCGTTGGTTCAATTTAGAATAGCAGCCAATAGAATGTCATGATTTAATAAACTGTATATAGTCATTCCGGCATTGATAGTTATGTCAAAATAAATGGTATTATTGTAAGTGTGTGTAGTTGTATACATTAATTAATTACTTAATCTAAACAAATTATCTGTATAATTTGAAAATTTCCCTGAAAATGCAACGTACACATCATTTTATCCAAAACTGTGATGCTACACATCTACAGTACAAACCTGGTATAAAAATGCATAAAAACACAAATAAATGTTTGAAACTAGCAACGGAGAATTATTAAACGATTTGAGTTGTTTTTCTTGCGATTACAATAAAGTGTAAGTTTACACATGAATTCTTATTAATAATGTATACCTTTTAGATAGTTCTAAATAATAAATTTTACCTTAAACAACTTTAAAAAAATGAAAACAAATTTAAAGCATCGTTTAAGAAGCTTTAAATTTGTTTTAATTTTTTTTTAAGTTTAATAAATTTAGTATATTACTTAAGTAATTAATTTTTAATTAAAAAGTGTTATCATCCCATCAATTATGTATACTTAATTTTAAAATATGGTGAAAATAATTAGGGATTAGTTAAATTAAAATAATTATTGATCGTTTGAAAAATATTTAATATAGATACCAGTTTAACAAAAACTAATATCAAATTGAATAAATAATCATATTTTGTATTTACAAATTTAATAGCATTATGCTGGATTACCATCCGTAACCAATTGATGGGGAAGAGTATGAGACATGTGCGACTGGAGCAGCAACTGGGGAGGCATAATGGCCGGCAGAGTATGCTACTGGGGAGGCATAATGTCCTGCAGAGTATGCTACTGGGGCGGCGTGAGCATAACCTGCAGAGTAGGCAGCTACTGGAGCGGCATGAGCGTATCCAGCAGAATATGCTACTGGGGCAGCAATGGCTTTAGCTACGATTGGAGCATGGGCATAGGTGGCCACTGGAGCGATGGATTTGGTTACGGTGGAATGTGAGTAAGAACTGGCTACTGGAGCAATGGTCTTGGCTACGACTGGGGCGGCGTAGTGTCCAGCTGAATAAGCTACTGGAGCAGAATGGGCATATCCAGAGTACGCTACTGGAGCAGCATGAGCATATCCAGAGTATGCTACTGGAGCGGCAATGGTTTTGGCTACAACTGGGGCGGCAATAGAAGCGTGAGAATAAGATACAGCGGGGGCGGTAGAATATGCAACAGCTGGAGCAGCATGAGCATAAGCTAATGGAGCAGCATGAGCGTATCCTAATCCAGCAGAGTAGGCCAATGGAGCGGCCAAATTTCCAGCGTTAGCTACGGCCAAAGCGGCGCATAATACGATGAGCTAAAAATAAAGGTATTATTTAATAGTTATTTATATATTAAGGGCATAAACAAATAGATTATAACGCAAAAAAAGTTGAAAGATATAATGCGGATGATAAAATTTCAGAGCGCTATAATCTAATTTATGCCCGTTAACGTTTTATTTTATTTTGAAATTATTATTTATAATTGCTTTAATTTAAATTTAAATGAAATTACAAATTGACGTTATAATTATTTGATTTCGGATTTGGATAAATATCAAGATTCTTTATGTACATTTCTAACGAAACTGTTTATTATTTTTCAAATTACTTTAAAGTAAATAGAAATGTACCTAATCAATCAGTTAAAAAGAAC
The DNA here is from genome assembly GCA_030264575.1 of Tachinus sp. AB-2021. Classification (NCBI taxonomy): domain Eukaryota; kingdom Metazoa; phylum Arthropoda; class Insecta; order Coleoptera; family Staphylinidae; genus Tachinus; species Tachinus sp. AB-2021. Next base: position 8,761 of record JARJEC010067799.1, on the reverse strand, counting down.
AAGTTAATTGTGGTTAAATTAATAGATCTATAAATTTCATAACTTGCAATAGCAGTGTTGTTTGTTGATTTTCTTATTGCTTGGCAACTATATTACCCTTGAGCAATATAAATATAATAAATAACACTTCTAGTGCCCAAATAAAAGTTTTAAAAATTCATCATTATTTTATAAATTAAATGTAATTATTTAATGTTTCATTTGTTATTTGATTACTTTAAAGTTATTTATTTAAAACAATATTGTATTTATTTCACGTTACTAATTTTAGATAGAAATTAAAAAAATGTATTTTTGTTCTTATTATCGTTTTTTAATATGTTAAATAATTTACCTTGAATGCCATGTTTAGGTAAGTATAGTATGATCACTCAAAATGAATGTGTATATTGCTAAGGTATAGCGCGTTTTTATATCATAAATTTGGGTGGGGTACAAGAATAAGTTCAAAGTCAAGAATTGACTTTCAATCACATAATAGTATTTGCAAAACCCATAATTATCGTACGATATAAAAAATTTAAGTAGTATCAATTCGAAAAAATCCTTCAAATAAACGTAATAAATAATAATAATTTGTAAAATACGAATAAATAATAATTAGCTTTATTTGGAAAAGAAATATTAAATGTATTTTATAAATTAATAATATGTATTACATTCAAATAAATAATAATGCAATATAAATTAAATTTATGTAAAAAGAAAACTACAGCAAAAGTAAAATTTTATCATTTATTTGTAACATTATAATTTGTATAATTTTGTTGTTAATAAAAGCGTGTATGTAAATGTAGCGCTTTTTATTACTGTATCTAAAAAGAGACAAATAAGTGTAATAAAGTTGTTAACCATTGTAACCCCCGTAAATGGGGTCATTTATGACCTAAATGAGTTTATTATATTATTTTTAAATATTTGTACTATTGGTAAAATTAAACACAAATTAAAACAATTTAACACATAGTAGCGTGTTTATGTGGTTTTCATAGAAACTTATTACATGGCGATTACAAGTGAGTAACATATAAAATTAATATCATTATTTACAATTAATACAAACTTGTTCAAGCTCTAAATCATTCAAAAAATTTGTCGTTGATGCAATAACTTTGCGATTATCAGTAATAATAAGAGATGCGTCTTTTTGTAGACCTAATGGAATATTTTTATAAGTTTTGGAATTATTGCTGGAAGGATTTTCTTATATATCTGCAAAAGTGTTTCTTTATATATAATTTTACAAAGCAAACAAATTTTAAATTTGCTACTGTGAAGTAAATTTGATATGAACTCACGTTTCTTCAACTTTGGTGCTTTATTCTATTATGTAAAGACTTAGACACAACTCGCTTGCTCCTCTTGTTTCATTATAAATAAATAACTTATTTACACATAAAACTAAACCAAATATTTACTTATAAAAGCAATTATAATAATACTAAACAAAAAAAAAACGAATATTGTAAATAATAATTGATAACAATTTAAATTTTTAAATGGAGCTTTAAATTGAAATTAGAATATTATAATTATTATATAATTACTACACCATTACTCCATTTAAAACATTTATTTCACATAGAGTAATGGCGTAGTAAGTATTTAATAATTTTAATATTCTAAACAAAAAAAATACTGCCAATACCGGTGATAGTTGTGCTAGTGCTGATAGTTGGGTAGAAAAACTGGATTTTATAATTCTCAAACCAAAATAGCTTAGATGTAGTATTAAGATAATTTAAAAAATACATATAATCTGGGCAGAGTCATTATTGACATTTTATTATTGTCATTTTAGTTCAATTTGAACTAATAAAATGATTATTTTATTTTGGCACTTTATCCTTTTCTTCTTTATCATCTTTTAACGGCTGTTTATTTCTGAGACCATCTCAACCTGAATTATTGAGTTCTTTAACATGCACGCAACACAGATAGTACACGGGACGTTCAGTTTTTCTTCATATCCCAAAGAAGGTGTGACCCCCGTAACAGCAGTCAACAGTGTCAACACATTAACTTCAGATCTACTTGGGCGGCTTTATGCAGGCGCAATTTGGATCGGGCCATAAAATTGCCCAAAACAAGAAAGTCTTTAATCAAAACTGTTCTAATACATCAATAAAAAAATGTCATTGCACTTTATGAAAATTGTGTAGATTTATCAATTTATTGACAATTAACTTGAAAATTTTAATTTTCTATTTAATTTTTGACTGCTTCATTGGTAACATGTTGCCAGTTCTATTTAATTATAAAATAATTTGGAAAGAAATTAACATTTTTCATAGAAATGTAAACAATCTAGATATTTAGACGGTGGTACCCGGGTACTCCATATATTTTATATACATGTGAAAACAGACAGAAAAATTAACCAATATTAGCCTATCAAGAAGTTTTATAATGTTAAATATATAATCATATGAATCATGAATCATCATCATCATTTGCCAGCCGGTTGCGTCCACTGCTGGACATAAGCCTCCTCTAACTCTTTCCATGTAACTCGGTTCTTCGCTTTTTGTATCCAGTTTCGTGCAATTTTCTTGATGTCGTCAGACCATCGGGTTTGTGGCCTACCTTTGCTTCTTTTGTCGTTACGGGGTCTCTATAAGCCGTTTGGTCCAACGGCCGTCGTTAAGTCTGGCAACGTGGCCTGACATATGAATATGATCATGAAAATAATACCTTTAAAAGTAGCGATTCTCATAATATAATTTGTACTGTAACAGTTTGATTCAGTCTCAATTATTATTTAAAAAAATTTAAAAAAACAAAATGTTTAATCATTAAGTTAGGTTAGGTTAGGTTAGGTTGGGTTAGGTTAGGTTAGGTTAGGTTAGGTTAGGTTAGGTTATGTCTAATAAGTATAATGTTACCCAGGTACACCGTCCGCCCATACACCAGTAGTTTGAAGTTGGAAAACTGTACAGTGCAAAACTGAAAATCTACAAAAGCAAACAAATTAAGTAGATTCTTTCTTTTTTACACAAAAAGTTATTTAACGTCAAATGGTAAAAATGTAAGAGATGTAACATTTCAAAAATCTTGTGTGCCTAATACTCACCCATCACACTGTAGAACATGTTGAGTGTAAAAATAAAATGATAAATGTTTACTTATTAGGTACAATAAGTATAGTGTTATCAAATACCACAATCAGTACACGTTGTAGTATTTTCAACAGCCAGACTTATTAAACAACAGAGAGCACCAATCTGTAAATTCACAAAAGTAAAGAAAATAAGTAGACTGAAGATGTCCTAGAAGCACAAGTCTGAAAATTTTTACTTAAAAAAGTTATTTAACGTCAAATGGTGAAAAAGTACCCGGGTACCGCAGTCGGCCATCTATGGGTTAAGTAAATCATAAATCAAAATATGTAGTTTTTTAACGTACAAGTATTTCAACAAAGATAATTTTAAATAAAGAATAAACAAAAAATGCAAAATAAATCATAAATTATTAAAAACAATAAAAAAAAGTATCAATTATATAATTAAAAAAAGAAACAAATTCGGTCTTTAACTAAGATATTTTGTAAACGTGATTGCTTTGGCGCATTCTATGATGAGTCGTTTTTAAAAAATATTTTTCATATAAAACTTGTAAGAAATTGTAAACATTATAACTTTTGTTTGATTTTTTTTTATAACTTTATAGAAAAACAGATCAAAATATTGAAAACGGCAGCCACTAAATAACACCGTTGTTACACAATAATTGTTCTAAATACTTTTTCAAATATAAATCTAACTAATAACGGCGAGGATATAACAAATCAACCTTTATCTCGTGACGCACATGGAAATTTTTGTAATTTTTTGCTGTTTTGAAGTAGAACTCTATAACAGACCCTCAAAAATTTTTGCCTTCTAATCACATTTGCCATTTTCAGTTATACATTGACTGCCCTATGTGTATGTATGATAAACAACTTGAGATGAGATTTCGAGATTATTTCAATTTTTTGTAATGTCATTATTTTTTTTTTTTAATATTCAATACAACCCCAGCTGTATTTTACTAAACGTTTCAATAATAAAACATTTTAACTAGAAAATATGGATTTAAGATTTTTTTTTAATTCTGGAGTTTTCTCACTCAATTTAGTATTAGGTATAATGTATGAAACTTATTGTATGTTTTCCGCAAACAAATAATCTAATTGTATCTTTTGCACATTTTGGTGTAGACATTGTTCACACTAGACACTTATTTCAAGAATTAAATAAACACAATATTACTTGATAAATATTTAATGGAGGTACTAATTTATAAAACTAGTGTTCAATTGAATAAATAATCATATTTTACACAGTTTTGGCATTGTTTTCTTAAATTACCATCCGTATCCAATAGATGGAGAAGAGTAAGAGACATGAGCGACTGGGGCAGCTACTGGGGCAGCATAGTGTCCGGCGGAGTAGGCTACTGGAGCAGCATGTGCGTATCCAGCGGAATAAGCTACTGGAGCGGCATGAGCGTATCCAGCGGAGTAAGCTACTGGGGAGGCAATAGTCTTAGCTACAATTGGAGCATGGGCGTAGGTGGCGACTGGAGCAATGGCTTTGGTTACGGTGGAGTGAGAGTAAGAGCTAGCTACTGGAGCAATGGTCTTGGCTACAACTGGGGCTGCGTAGTGTCCAGCGGAGTAAGCTACTGGGGCAGCATGGGCATATCCGGCAGAGTAAGCTACTGGAGCAGCATGGGCGGCATATCCAGAATAAGCAACTGGAGCAGCATGGGCATATCCAGAGTAAGCAACTGGAGCAGCAATGGTCTTGGCAACTACTGGGGCGGCGATGGAAGCGTGAGAGTATGATACTGCTGGGGCAGCAGAATATGCAACAGCTGGAGCAGCATGAGCATAAGCTACTGGAGCGGCGTGAGCGTATCCAGCGGAATATCCTAATCCGGCAGAGTAGGCCAAATTTCCTGCGTTAGCTACAGCCAAAGCGGCGCACAATACGATAAGCTAAATAAAATGAAAATAATTATTATAGAGACAAAAAAAAGTGTTAAAATTATATTACCTTGAATGCCATGTTGATATTGATATTGATCACTCTAATTGAATGTGCTTAAAACAACCATCTCGTGCGTTTATATAGCAGCAATTTGGGTGGGGTACACGAATAAGTTCAAAGTCATTACAGATTTGACTTTCGATCACATAATTGCATTTGCAAAACCCATAATTATAAGATAATAAAAAATAATCTTTATGTTTTATTATTAAAATAATACAATTTATTAATGATCTTAGTAATAGTTTAATAAATAAACACTACAAACAAAATTTAAACATAGCGTTGTGGACATCTAATTATGTATCAAGACATATTAATATATTAACAAATGATAATTTCAAACAATACAGCATTATAGTGAATTGATCTAGTTTTTAATAAACGTGTTTGTTGAGATTTGAATAAAACGATTTACATGCAGTACTAAATGTTCAGACATATAAATGCTTTTTATATTAACTTGATTAGTTTACTAAATTAGTAATTTTAATTAAATCATTATAGCATTGGTTAAATGTAATACAATAAGACTAATGTAATTTATTAGAAACAAGAACAGGTTACACGATTGTTGGTTAATAATGAATTGGTTATGTTCACCCGTGGGCCAGTTTGCACAATTGAAAATGGTGTCAGGCTGATGAGCAAATTAGTATATGGACATGTGATGAAGGATAATTTGTTCCTACTGTAATAGGCGTTTGTGTTTTAATTATGTTAAAGGCAGTTAATTGGCGTTTGCTGTTATATTTTGAAAAAAAAAATGTAAAGTAATATTTATGATTCTTTTTTCGTTCAGTGCAAGGGTTTGAGTGAATTTATTTTCCAACGTTAAGTTATCCCCATTGTATACAAATAGTAACATTAATTTCTCCTATAAATAATTTATATTAAGCTAATTTGTTTTATGAGTAGGATTTGCATTTTATTTCACACATTCAATAATTATGTATTCATTTATGCAAAATACCAAGCAATTGACATTGTGAATTATATTTCTTTGTTTTCAGTATTTTATGAGCTCGGAACTCAATGGTTTTAATTACAATATGTTTGTACTTAAAAATTTAATCATTTATAACATGCTATTTAAAATAATTTATTATTTCAACACAGATATTATATTTTATATATTAGGTAATTAGCAGCTAGCTTGTATTTCAATATAAAAAGGTTAATTATAATCCGAGATTCTCTTAACCGATCAATGAACTAGTCTCGATGCCATGAATAAATATTTTGAAAGTTATATCGTTTTTAATATTTAATATTTTTATTTTTTATCTTTGGCACTTTAATTTAATTCAATATTTATAAGCGCCCGTTCACATATTTGCATCATAAGTAACTATTTATAGAATGCTATGTTTTCATCTGGATCGTAATAAAATAAATAATAAAATTAATATATAAAAATAGAAACAAAAAGAAATTGCATAATGGGCAACCTGAAAACGAATTTCAAATAAAATTCCGACTTTGTTTACTAATATGACTCCATTTTTATAGATACTGTTATAAAAGTACAACAACAAAATTATGATAAAGAATGTATCATAATTTTATTGTTGTTTTTTTGCTGTATTTTATTATTCAATTATTGTCAAATTTATTTGAAAATTTGAAAATAAATGAATTTGAATCATTTCAAATAGTCTTTTAATTATCAATTCAACATCTCGTTGAGCACGAGTTAGTTCTTTCAAATTGTTTTTACTAATTTTACAGTATATAAAAACCAATGTCAAATAAATGTTTTTCAATTACTCATTTAATAGTGGACGGAAAATTTAAAAAAAAATATTTACCCATACGCCCCACATTTTTAGGCATGCTTTTGTAGGAAGTTACAGATCCACAAACACGCCTGACAGATCAAATTGTATGACACACCTGGTATAATATACTTTAAATGTCATAATATTTTTGACCGTCTTGATAAATCGTATTAAATAATGTTAGAGTTGCGACAAAAGACCTTTAAATGGCATAACACGTAGGTGAGGCAAACTACTTTATGGGAGTTTGGTGACAAAATAAAATTTAATATATTAAAATACCAAACCACTCTAATTACAATTAAAATAGTTTATTTTAAAGAAAAATTGTTATTTTAAAAATAAAAATTAGCTGTCGTTTTGTATTATTCTAAAATTTAATTAAATATTTAATACAAATAATAAAACAATGGAATTCTAAACTTATGAAACATTTATAAATAACGTCCAGTTTAAAATTATTTAACTACATTTTAAGTACAATGATTTAACATCAATATATTTCTAAATTAAGACGGGGTAGAAACTGAAGTTAATATTGAACTGGCCAGATTTCCCCGTGGGCTAGGTTGTACAATTGCAAATGGGGTCAAACTGATGAACAACTTAGCAAGCCGACTTGTGATGAGGCGTAATGAGTTCAAAAATTACCGACTGTTACGTTGTAAATTTTGAAATTAAATACATTATTTATGTGCTCAATGATTATTTATTATTTTTATATATTGGCAAATAAAAAAGAAGTAGAATATCATGATGCAAAGTACTCGAAAAAGTATAACACCAAAAAAAATCACAATATTTTTTTATATAATTGCAATTAGAAAGATTTTTTAAAAAACACATTATGTTCTTTTAAATTATGATTTTATCACATTGTCATAAAATGTTTAATGTTTACTAAGAAAAATGATAAATTTGAAAAATGTTGTAAATTGTTAAAAAACTGGTTGGGAAATGTATCCAAGATTTAAACAAATCTTTGCAAAATAAGGTGAAACAATACAAAATATTAGCACAATCATGTAAATGTCAATAAGTATTTGCAAATATTGTTAATATTACAAAATTAATATAGCAATTTTTGAAATATTAGTCAGATATCGTAAAATATAGCAAAGTGTTTAAAGATATTCAAAAACTGTTTTTATATGTGATAGAAAACTGTTAAATATTTCAACAAAAGAATATTTTTGAGTAAAATTTTTAAATCAAAATTATTTGTTAGTTTTAAGTTCTATTGAAAATAGATTGCTATTTAAATTTTTATATTTTTTTTAACAACTGTTGCATTTATATTAGTTAATCAGCAACATGACCATTTTAAAGGATATTCATTATTATTGCACTTTAAGCAAATGCCAACATCACTAATAAGATAAAATAGTTATTAAAAAATTTGTACGAAAATGCAAACAAATTTATTTTTATGATATAAATTACCTTCGACGTTGTTTCAAAAACAATAATTTGTTTCCAATTATTTATTGGTTTGTGTCAGGGTCTTCGATAAATTAATAATTGCATTATAATCCGCATCAAAAATTGAGTGTATAATAGTCGTTATTGTTATTTTTTTATATATAAAACCGAATGAATAGCTGGAAGGTATGAGACTATGTGCACACGTAATTGGAAATGAATGACTGCATAAAATCCTTGAATGATTCTTTGCTATTGAGCCATTGCATAAATTAAGATATTGGTCGACATCCATGAATTTATCATTATAATTTACGATTTTATTGAAGCTAATTAAAGATTTAAAGATTTGTTTTGATAACAGCAATCATAGAAATTAATAAATTAGTTTAATTAAAATTTTAAATTTATAATTTATAAGGCACGCAGTATATCTAACAAAATAAACTAATGAGTAGGTAGCGCAATATATATAATATATATATATATATATATATATATATATATATATATATATATATA
>JARJEC010067782.1:0-12175 GCA_030264575.1 Tachinus sp. AB-2021 | reverse complement strand
TAAGTGTAATGTACTGTATTTACCTAAATTTTCATATAATATTTAATTTGTTTCATTAGCGGACATTTTACGCAAATAAAACGTAACAAACCACGTAAATAAAATGTTTCATGAAACGTGTAATATTTCATAGTTTGCGTTTCAAAATGTACCAAAAGGGTTAAAATAATATTTCAAAAATATGTTTATACGATAAAATCTCTAGTTGCGGACACCTCCAATTAGCGGAAAACTCCTATAAACGGACAGTTTAAAATCCACCGCACACATCCATGTATTTATTTAACTTTCTTTTAAGCAAACACCTCCAACAAGCGGACAAAATCAGTTGCACCGGACGTTTACGGAGATTTCGCTGTACGTAAAAAAAATCACATATTGAAACAAGATAAAGAATAAATTTCTAACATGAGATAAATAAATGTAACTGGCCCACCATATAAATAGAAACTACAAAATTTACATATCAACAAAGGAATCAACAATGACATTGTTATCCACCATTTTGCAGTCATGAGTATTATCTAAACATAAAAATAGAAAACACATTACTAATAAGAATTTTATTTGTTAACATTTAATATGTCATCCTATTTATTTAACGACAAAACGACCAGTATTTTATCTGCATTATCAGAAAACTGCAAAATATTTGTGTTGTTGTGTCATTGACTTCATAGAAATCAAGAGCTGATTTCAAAACAGTAAACAAAATCACCCGAGTGTATGAAACAAATAATAATTTTACTTTTTAAATTCATTTTCTCACATTGGCACGTAAACTGAATCAAATGGGCTCATTCACAAATCACTAATTTTAGCCCGCATCTGATGTTATAATATTAAATGCCATTACTTAATCCATTTCAGTATCTAATCTATTTTTAGCTGAGCCTTGGAGCAACATATTTTTGTTAATATATTGTGTTATTCCGATATATTTATATTTAAAAAAATTATCATTGAAGTAATAAATGAAGAGATAACATTTTATAAAATAAAATAGATTTTCTAATGACAAAATCATTCGATGAATAAAAGAATATCATTATTTCACTAATTGTTATTTTCAATACAGCATAGACTTTCTAATTTATGTTTGAATCATAACACAATTAAACTAATGGCCATGTATTGCATAAAAACGCATTTAAAGCATTGTAGAATCAATCAGAAAACACATTATTTATTTGTCGTTAATATAATTATTTATTTTGTTTGTAATTAAACAACACCTTGAAATGATATGCAAATTGATTGAATGTATAAAAATAATATTTATTCCCTTGAACGTCAAGTTTAAATTTATTTAATTATTCTTATTATTATTATTAGTGACAACGTGATCTAAATAAATACGATGCAGTTAAAAAAAATTATGATTATTTTAGCATCAAAGTTATATAAATTAATTTTTAAATGTGAATGATAACGTTTCTCTAGTGCCATCACACTTTTCCGCTGCTATGTTTTTGTCCTTATCTGACAGGGTAAATGGTCAAAATATATAAATGTTTGCACAATTAATATATAACGCACATGCTACATATAGATTTGTTCTAGGGACGTTGTCAAACACAAGCTGTACCTGACTGCATAATAAATATGAAATATATTACCTGTAATATTGAAGGTGTATCTCCGACTCCAATTAGATACCTCGGATTATCCCAAATAGTTTTCTGAACGAAATTCAAATCACCAGATTCAATCCCTTTCCGCAACTTGACCAAACTCTGCGATGTAGGTCCCCTAAACTGGCTCGGCTTCTCACCGACACCTTGTTGATTCTCTTGCAACTTGTGCACCAAAGGCCCGTCAATACTTGTATTATTATTAGGACACTCGGATCCATGCATCGCAAACTCAGCAGCATCATGATAAAAATTAAAAGCTTTAAATCGAGCTTTTTTGTATTTCTTAACGACCTTCAAAGCTTCATCCCTATCTTCAAAAACATTATTACATCCATCGTTGTCTTGCAATTGAACATCTGGTGGTATATGAACACCGTAATAAACACTAATCGCATCACCGTTTAAATAATTCATTGAATATGGTATCGTATAATTTATATCCGAGTTTGTGTGATGGTTTGATTCTTTTTTGTTCAAATCATCCATTGTCCCACAACACTATTTAAGGTTATTGTTCTACCTGGAACTTTGAAAACACTAGCAACATATTACGGAAGAATGCAAACTAGCTGGCTTAGTTTCATTCAAAAAAACTATTTCGAAAATAATTATTTATAGGAATGTTTGACTTTTATAAAACTGAAAAGACGTTTTAAATAACACGTCAACTGTCATCAAGTTTACCAGCTTATGCCGTTTTTACGTAGTAGCGGTAGTGCCAACTTAAAAGTTTTAAAAATCCGTATGGTCTTTGTTGTGACGAAATATCAACAAACGGAATGTCTATATACAGTGTGTCCCCGTCCAATATTACTTTCCCATCATAAAATTTGGCACATTTTTTGTTCTGTTCAAATTAATTAATTAATTTTTATTAGCTATTTTGTTCAATGCAAAATTATGAATTTGATTATATGGGCAAATACTACAGATCAGTGGCTGTTAATTTATAAATGTTTATATTTTACAATACACATTCTTATGATCTTGACACTTTGAGCCCTTGTGCCAACGTTGCTCATGTAAATAAACTTAAATATTGTTTGATTTTTTAAGTAAAAACTTTAATATTGCATTTTATATTAAAAAGCAGAGAGAAAAAATATGAACTGATTGAGATGGGGGGTGGGGATACAGGTAGTAGCAAATGAGACTGAGTTGAAATGTTGGATATTAGCTGATATTAGCTCCACTTATTAGCCCTCTGTGATATTATGATTATAAAATCACAACGAGTGGAGATCAGTGATATGCGGACGTAATAAGTAACTGTTACACTCGCACTACGTTATGTGATTTATCATATTATTTTTGGAACAGGTCCCACACGAAACAGTTATATTTGGAACCTTTTCATACCTATTACATATGGAACGCTTACATTTGGAACTGGAACTGTTTGGTACCGTTTCGAACCGTTTCTCATTGATTTGAACATGTGATTAATTTATTTTGATTTGAAGTTTATTTATTATAAATTATCATCGATTGTATATTGTGAAAAAATATTGAGAGCATGCTTGAAAGACACACAGTAGAATTAAAACCTTTAATTTTATTATAATTTATTATAATTTTATTATAATAATTAATAATACTGATTAATATATTCTTATTTTATCAACCAATCAGAATCTATATATTAAAAAAATCGAGCAATAGGATTGATTTATAGTGATAAAACTGTCTATCAATAGGTGATAAAAATCGATGAAACCGCACCCTGCTTTTACAGAAATATTCTGATTCCTTGACATTAATGTCATTTAAAATCAATCTGACATGAATTTGGCAATTAACCTGTACTTTTACACAGAAAACGTGTAAAATAACAGAATTGTAAGTAATACATTATATATTTAATCATATATTAATCGTCTGTAATACACACGAGGGTTGTATACCAGAGTACATTTTTTTGTTTAGCTCAAAACCTATTTCTAATAAGAAAATTATTCTCAAATTAAAGGACACAGGAAAAATTGCTCCAATTCGTGTCGCAATTTTTCCATGCCCTTAATTCTCGAATAATTTTCATGTGAAATATGTTTTCGCCAAAAAAAATACTCGGTTTAAAATCGACCTCTTGTGTATTAATATCAAAAAACTAAATGTCAACGTCTTAAGCAATAATAATCTTTATAGGTTAAATTGCAAAAAACTAACTAACAAATGTCAACGTCAGTGTCATATTTTTAATTTACACAGCTACCCTACCACTCATTACACTACGCTCTACGGATACACAAGTCAGTGCTAGCACAAGGAATGCAAGCGTCTCCAGTCCAAGTTATTCCCATTCATCACTGCCTGTATCCTCCCCCCTCAACTCTTTTACATTTGCCTCACCGCTTTTTCGGAAGCAGTAAATCAAGAAAGTTTGCCTATCAAAACCTGTTAAAAATCTAACAGGTATTGGAATGAAAACGTTGGAACCTGTTACTGAAACTGTTCCCATCCAAACAAGTTCATCTGACCAGACCAGTGAAATGACAATCCAATAAAACGGCGCCCAACAATCAAAAATCGACAATTACTCGCTATACTTGCTAGAAGCATACACGATATTCATCAATTAATTCCTTCCATAGGTCATGTAAAAATTGTTTTAGCCTACATATCCAAGATTTGACCGTATCGACCCTATTCCGACTAATAATAATCTGAGAATTCAATGCCAAGCACAGAGCTTTGCAATACCACAAAAATAATATCCAGAAACAAATCTATTTCGAGGTTTGCAGTGACCTAGATTGCAAAATCACAATAGCATGGGCCCCATCTAATTATCATTGGTCGAGCATTTTGACATTGCGGTTGAGTCCTAAATATCTCCATCAAATCCCATCCCACAGCAGTAACAAATTGAACTTAACACTGAAAATACAGTTACTTTAATAGACCAAAATCTAACCAAGCAGGAGTGGTAATGCTTCTTCCGGCACGGAGAAGCTCAAGCACAGTCTCCACAAACAAGTGCATAGAGGCTCTTTGGAAAAACAAGTCTGACATAAGCCGAAAGAATAGACTTTCCAATTGTAAGGACTCCCACACTTGGCATATTTAGATGTTCATAAAATGTTATCGTTAGATATTGCATTCAATGTAGTGAACCTCGTTTGAATGAAGATAGTTTTCGTGAGGGCACTCTCATGATAGTGTGTTCTCTACCACTTTGTCACATTATAAGTGTTGATAGATGTCAAAGAATGTCCAATAGGAAATTAATTTCAGCTACAGAAATAACCTAACCTAACCTAACCTTATGGCACTTTCAGACAAAGAAGTGCTTTTCGAGGTCGAAAAGGCCTTCAACTCAGCCTGGCGTTTAGACCAAAAACCAAATTGACAATTAATTAAATTAATACAGTTATTAAAGAATCAACTTGCTTACAATGTGGCAATAACTGGTGTATTTTACTGCATGTGGAGACATCAACAAGTTTGGAAACTAAATAGTAGGTACTCTCTGAAATAATCTCAATGGTTGTTTACATGTTATTTATATTGAAAGAAAAACCTGGTCTTTGACAGAACTTTTCAAAAGTGTCGTGAGCTCCTCGGCCAAGTTTATTCAAACACGAGATCAACTCTCGTTATGTAATTGCTCGTATATCTGAACCTTTATAAAGATGAAATTTCCAAGATACCTAATTAAACTGGTACATTTTCATCGAGGATCTGTCCTCTCCACCACTCTTAATAATATCTTTGTCTTTGACAACCGCACTCTACGTCGGTAGTCTAACTTTCCACTTTTGCCAACAAAACTGAGGTCCACTCACCACTTACAATAGACATCTTCTTCAATGCTTAGAAGTTTGGTCTACGTGCATTAGTACCTCCAGCAAGGTAGGCATTCTGTTTTCTCATAATAATTATACTCCCCAAAATGATTTTCGCCTCAAATCAATGTCTAGACACAAAAAAATTCATGAACATATATTTTGACAAGTCGTTGCATTAGACCCCATATTAAAAGCTACCTCAAAAACAGCATGCTTGTCGTACTTTCTTCTTGCCCCTATGACAAAAAGATGCTGATCTCTCGTGTCACAAAGATCCACAGCTATAAACTAATTGTCTGACCTCAGCCAATCTCTGGCTGCCAAGCCTGAAGAACTACTAATCACTTCTCGCTCAAATAAAATTATAATAGATAGGTACATGGCCTGTGAATATGAGAAAACTTGATATCAGATGAGGAGCAAAGTTTACATCTCCTCGAGATCACCCGCTCATTTTGGACAGCTCTTGTCAGTCTCACTGTTAATGATTTAATGTAAAGACGGCAGAAATGTTTTTAGATTACAGGGATAATAAATGGTGATTTTTTAAATTTAAAAAGTGGCAATAATTTCCTACAAATTTTCTAGATGGTGGTGGTGATATTAAGCTAACAGTAGCAAAAGGACGACGTTAAATAAACAAATTAAATAAAAGTGTGGTTAGGTTCTTGTGACTGACAATTTTTTTGTAGGTTATGTTTAAATATTTTAGAGAGTAGCAAAAACAGTTTCCAATCTATTTAATGTCTTATGGAATAAGTCAAACTGTATTATTTTAGGACAATAATAGTCGAAATTGAAACATCAATATAAAGCACGTATATTTAAATAAAAAATGTATAACAAAATGCAACGGGAATATACATAGCAATCATATTAAATATATTGTTATCCAGTCAATACAATTATTTAAATATATTATTGTAAATACAAGCACAAGCTTGCTTGATAAATTGAAGTTGATGAATAGTAATAAATTAATATTTTACTGAATAAACAAACAATAAAAACTTACTTTTCCTGCACTTCTGCTTACACTTCAACTCAATTCCTAAACACTAATGTTTCCTTCTTGGCTCAGTTTCAATGATAGTATTATTCACCTTGAAATATTTATAAAATCTTGAATAACAGTTTATTTAGACATGTACGTGTATAAAAAATAATGAAACGGTTTATCTTTATTATTAAAATCACTCCTCCCTTGTTAAAAACAAGTTGGGATAAAAGCGTAAGCCTTCAATTGAATCATCGCGACAGCACTTGCCACATTTCTCAGTAGCAAATAACCTTTCCTTCGCCAACACAATTGATATACCCAAATGCTGTGCCAATTCTTCCGAGGTGAAAGAACCTCTTTCATCTATCTAAAATAAAACAAATTCATTCATGGAAAAAATACATAAAGCTCCTGTTTACCAATTCAGATGTTGTTTCGGCTATTGCTTCGTCATTCATGCTAACCAATTGAATGACTTTAACGCCCGATTCAAATTCGTGCAGTTTTAAATCCAAATCTAATTTGTCCATCAATCGGCATGCGTTTAATAAATCTTCGGGTGATAATAATTCCATTCCACGAGCTCGATTAACACGGCAGAAGACGTCCGTTAGCACCATCATTCCACCGACTTCTTCTATAGGAACGATTAAAATATCACATATTTGTTTAGCAAGACTTCTTAAATATTGATTATCTGATTTATAAGCATCTCGGGTGACCGGATCATCTATTCCAAGGCTTAATAAATATGATTTGAATCTGACAGTTTCATCTTCAGTAATATCGCCTTGTTTTTCCTTAAAATTTCATCAATTTAGTAAAAATTTCAATTAAGCCTAATGAAATTAAATACCCTAATTTTAGTTGAAATATTCTGCGATATTTTAACCATATCTTGCGCCATGTTCATTAATTTATTTAGATCTTGAAAGGCGACATTAATACTCTGATCTGCGGCTTTCTGTTTCTCGTTTAATTTCCTTTCGATTCCAACGATGCCAGTTCGTAATTCTATGTGCGGTAATGGTTTGTTCGTTTGATCCGTTGATTGACTAGGTACAGGTGGATCAGTCTCCCACCTTTTACGTACAATGCAATCATTTAATATTTCAGCAGTTTGGCTTAAGTAACCCTCACGAAATGATAATTTAATAAAATTATATTGACTAGATACCTGTGGTCCTTCATTGCGATCTAAAAATTACGTTTATATTAAAATTGCATAAAATAAAGCTCGAACTGCTCAATCCAGACTGATATTAAGAGTATGTACAAATCAAACAAAGTTTATTAGGTTAAGTTTAAGATTATAAAATCTATTCAATAAATAAAAAACTAATTTCTTTTACTTTTAAAAAATAAATAAGGCTTAGGGTACAAATTGATATTTTGCAGCATTCTAATAATGCTTTAGCTAGGGATGAAGGGGTATTGATGAGACAGCTTCTTGTTGAAATCAAATAAAACCACAAAGGGTTAAATATAATGCAACTATTGCTTATATAGATTTATTATAGATTATTACCTGCTAATGGTTCATTTAAGTGTAATATGATCTTTCTATTTCGACTGAAGCTGAATGTGCCAGGACTTTCCTCTTCTATATGTGTAATTAACTTAAAAGGCAGTGCTAAACATATTTGTCCATTAGAAAAACCACCCGGTTTACTCCAAAACACCCTGTGAGTTGTAATATTTATTTCACCACCTTCAAAAGAAGTCTAAAAATTCAGTGGTTATTAGTTAAGTAATTGAAAGTTTCTGATTACACATTTTACCTTTTGGTCCCCATCATATAAACGAACATTGCGGTCTTTAGCTAAAAAATACTCATTTGGAATTAATTCTGGTTGCATATATTCAAAACGATTCATGTTTTGAAGTTTTCTTTAACCAAAAATCAACCCGACATTTTATTGTTGACAGTTTTTTTGACATCCAGTTTTTCCAACATATTTACTCCTATATTTCAACTTATTTTCCATAATTCACCAAACTTATGTTGGGAACACTGCTGAAAAATAACCAAATTTATCAGCGGCTCTCAATAGTAAAGAGAGCTTTTCAGTGAAACTCAAACAATGAAATCGTTTCAGAATTATTATAATTTTAAACTATTCACTAAATAATAAAAAGCAACACACATACCTATACAAACACGGCTGAAGGACTTCGTGATCAATAATCAGTTGAGTAAAACCCAACAAATACAAATAACTACTACTAGAAAAAAATATATATAAACGGCAAACTAAAAAAAAAATAAATAATACGTACCATTAGTGATGACTGTATCTGCATCTTTTGCCATTTTTATATAGGTTTAGGGCGACGAACGGATTTTATAGTGTTGTGATACATTTCTTAAGAATATCTGCATGGATGCATCGAGTAATAAGAAAATTTTCAATGTATAATTTGTATATATATATTGATTCATAATTATAAATAAATGGATATCAAAAGTAAAAAATGACGGCATCTGACAATCTGAACACAACAATAAACAACAACTTCAAACCATTGGATAATTACTATAAATTAATGAAATTATTAATGTTAAATGTATTATTACAATTGATTGCAATCCATTATACCAATATTTGAAACTTTTGTTGTCCATATTTACTCTTTACGGTTATTATTTTTTGCATGACAAATATTTAATTATTCATTTTTGAAGTGAAAACTTTTATATTAAGGAGATACAGGCAGTGACGAATGGAAATGAGTTGAACTGAAGACGCAACACTGACGTTGACATTTAATTTTCAGTATAATTATATTATAATAAAATTAAAAGTTTTAATTTTACTGTGTTTGTTCTATGCACTGCACATTTACAATTTTGTTTTTACAACATGGGCAATATGTAATCTAATATTTTACAACCAAATTATTTCGTGTTGTCTTCTTTGTTATTGTGTCATAGTATCAGATGCATGTCTTTTTCCACTTTCAATGTCCGTTTATTTAATATTAGGAATCAATAAATACACAAATTATAGATGAAACAATTTCTAACTGGTTATTCTGTATAAGTGCCTTCTTCGTCGTAGTTATCTCCCTCTCTCTCTCTTTCAGAATCGTTGACGTGTTTTTGTTGAATATTTTGTTCTTCTTTATTTCTGTTGCTGGCAACTTTTTCATTCTAGCTTATGTACATTTAGTTTTCTCGCCAACTATCTGTTTTGTCCAAGAGGAGACTTGACTATTTACCCTGTGTCATACGTTTGTTGCAAATGTTTTTTTTAAGTTTCCGTTACTTTAAGTCAAAATTTGGTCTTATTTAGTTTAAATTTCAGCTTGTTTTTAAGTTTTTTCTCATTCGTTCTTTTTACTTATTTTAACTATTTTTAAAAAATATAACCTTTTTAGTAGCAATCAGCACAGGTTTTTAGCAAATCATAATGTGGATACAACCTTGTTTGAATTTATATCACATATATACTGGGCGATAGCTCTTGGTTTTTTGTTGACTGAAAAATCTTTAAACCACGTGGGATGTAAATTGTTCAATAAACTTCCCATTGAATATAAATTTATCATAATTTTAAAACTTTTAAGTTGAAAATAAAAAATTACTTAATAGAGCTCAACTGCTATGATGTGCGAGAATACTTGTACTAATAATGATGTATGTTCCATCTTGTACCTTATATTTTATATTGTTTTGCCCAAGGTCTGCAAGGCCACTTTTTTAGCAACGTTTGAATACTATTTTTTGCCAACCGGCAGAATTATGTTAAAAAAGATTAAAAAAGGCAAATAAGGTTTGTTTTTGACACTTAAAAAACTTCAATCGCAGCTTCTCAAGTGTCATAAAAATCGCGTAATTTACATTCTTCCCTGGGTAAAAAAAGTAAACTTTCTCACCACAATTAAGCTAAAAAAATTTCATTTTTCTCACCTAGGAAGATATGTAATGCATATCGCTATTACGCGACGCAATTTTTATGACATTTCAGCGTTGAAATTACTGCGTTTAAAGCTTCTCAAGTGTCAAAATCAAAGCCGCCTAATTTATCTGCCAGAAATATACTTTTTTTTTCTAAAAAAGTGCTCTTGCATACTTTGGGCTATTATAAACCTCGCCTACGGCTCGGTGTATAAACTATGAACGCAGTCTGCAAGAGAGCACTTTTTTACCTTGGTAGGAAATATACTATTTCCTTCTTCTAACAAAGGTGGAATTATTTGTATCGTTATTTACAAGAACGCCATTTTACGTCAACTCTTCCATAAATAATCTTTGATTAGACTGTCAATAAATTGTTCGAATACTCTAATTAATACATCTAGTACAAATATTTTAGATCTAGTTACGTGTTTATTTAAAATTATTTGTTGTATTTTTCATGTTTTCTAACCTCTCGACAGATGTCAATTTTAACAAATCAGATTGAATGTAAAGAATTTGTTATACCAAACAAATTTGTTTGTACTGGATTTATGTGAGCATGACTACATATTATGTACATATATGGTTAATGACCACCCACACAGTTTCTTTCAATCTCTTTCCAACATTAAAGTTTGTCGTACTTTGTTGTATCAAACACTATTCTGTTTTGCTATTTTAATATTTGACTCACTTATTATGATGATGTCTACTTACTGCAGCGTTCCTTGCTGTTACTTATAAAAAAAGGGACAGCAACTTATTATTTCAAGTTAATCTGTAGAGCCTTCAATTGATTGTTTTGTCATATCTGTTTTTGTTTTATTACTTCTTGGTTTGTTGTTTAATTCTTCGCTTTTTCCTCATCTCCTTTCTGTATTCCGCTGTATACCGCTATCATATTTAGAAAACTGGATCTCTAATTAAAAAAAAAAACGATAAAAATTGTTGGACTAGGAATTTAAAAAAAATTGATAAAAACTATTGGTCCAGTAGTTTCAATTTTAGTAGCTCACCCACCCGCTCGGTTGTTTTTGTATAAATCTTTTGAAAACAAAATAGTTAGGTAGGTGGGCGGGTCATCATATTTAAAACTGGATCACTAATTTAAAAAAAAAAACGATGAAAATTGTTGGGCGAGGAATTTCAAAACAATTGATAAAAATTATTGAATCAGTAGTTTCAATTTTAGTAGCTCACCCACCCGCCCGGTTGTTTTTGTATAAATCTTTTGAAAACAAAATAATTGGGTGGGTGGGCGGGTCACCATATTTAAAACTATTGGATTGCTGATTTTTAAAAAACCATAAAAATTGTTGGACCAATTTTTTTGACATATGTTATAGACATATAGAGACTTAATTGACAACAAACAATAGAGCGATCCACGCTCGAAGAATGCGGAATTATTGTTACTGCTTATTTGACCAATTTCAGTCTGTTGTGTTAACGCATCGTGTATTTTGTCGTCGTTTGCCTTATCGTATTATACCATGTGCGCAAACAATAAAGCATTTGGCTGAGCGTCTCATACAAACTAAGTCTACTAAAGAAATAGCCGGCTCCGTGTTGCTATCCTGTTGAGTAAATAAACATTTGGCAACAGCAGACGTTAGTTGCATGTTTCCTTACAATGTGCAAACCGTTAATCAATTGCTGTCTGCTGACGATCAAGTGAAATTAATTTACTCCCAAGCTGTGTAAAACGTGGTTGAAGAATAGAATGATTTCGTATCCAAAATTGTTATAGACGCCAAAGAGCATTTCCACTTAACTTTTTATGTCAATAAATATAATTTGCGTTTCTCGAGTAAGAAAAATCCAAATGAAATGCACTAATAGCCAC
>JARJEC010067739.1:0-14179 GCA_030264575.1 Tachinus sp. AB-2021 | reverse complement strand
GAGATATATTGAACAGAAACGAGTGTAGCTGGCTAAAAGCAAGAAGGAGAGCGAAAAATAGAGAAGAAAGGAATAAGCAAATAAACAAGATAAAATAAAAAACAGCATGAAAAAAAAATCTCGACACCCGCTGGGTACCATAGATAAAAAAGATAATAATAATAATAATAATAATATTAATAATAATAATAATAATAATATTTCATAATATTTTGAATAATGCAAATAAAAGATATGTCCCGACAAAATGTCTTTGCTTATCCTAAATAGTTTACAGCAGAATTCATTTTAGCTATTACACGTAAAAATATGAGTAGCTACTCATATTAAATATAAAACTAACAACTATTTGGAATATTTTGAATTTCAATGTCTACGTAGTCATCGCAAAGGCCAAAGTACTGCTTATCAGTTATATATTGCAAGAATTGAAGCAAATATTAATTAATGTAAACACTAAACATTTTTGGAACCGCGTTAACAAATCTAAGGATTTATCTTCTCTATTTCCAACTCGCATGTTTTATCAAAATTCATTTTTGTCTAACGAAGACAATTTTGTTGACAAATTTGCTGATTTCTGTTACTTATGAGTATGATAATACTGAGTGTCCTTTAAACCAATTTGGTGTTATCTTTTGAAATTCGCCGGTAGATTTTACCACAATAGTGAAAGTCGTACTGAGCCATTTACGCTAGGATACACTAACATGACTCATATATTTTGGCCGACAACCAGTAACCAGAATGAGAAACGAGTCGTGACCATGACCGTTTAACGGTTAAGTACGTACTGGAGGCATGCGACGCCTACACTCGTCAGCTTAATAGGCAAATGCCCCTTTCGCCCTATTGGGATGTACGGTTTGGATCAATAAATATAATAAATAAAACAAAAAAATGTCTAGCTCGGAGCAACCGTCTTATCGCCGTCTGTCTTCTTTCGGTCAAACATATCGTTAAAATACGGCAAATAAATGCTATCACTGGCATTGGGATAACAAAGCGGTTTCATTTATTTAATCAACTGGGACGGCGCAAACCCGATAGTGTGAAAGAAGGCTAAGGCTCCCAAGTAATGTGGCTTCTGTTCTCTCAAACAGCCAGAAGTCCATAGGAAAAGTCTAAATTTCTCACAAAATACTGGTCTTTTAAAAAATATAGAGGTAACCACAATTTGTTATGTTTTCTCGTTTTATCTGTTAATGTTAATTTATTCATAATTTAATAAATATTTGTGATATTCTCTTAGGTTTTGACACTGTACTTCTATAAAATTCCGGTGCCATCTATGATGTATAGTTTACTATTTATTGAGATGCGTCCCCAGGCTAGCTTGATATTATTTAATAACTGTACTAACCAGTAAATGGCCGTAGTAGTCCACGCTGCAAAAAATAACCACTCTTAAATATTTTGGATAGAATGAAATAGCAATTTATTTATTAGTTATCTTAAATATTGCAACCATATTGTAAACGTTGGGCAATCATTTTTAAGTAATTTTTTAGCAAATTTCGCAACTTTATCCATATGTCAAAAATAATCAAATATCTTGGCTAGTACACGGATTAATAAAGATATGCACAATCCTGTAAAAGAAAGAAAGATTCATGTATAATGAACGTCAATCCAACAAAATAGAAAGTAATCATTTCTGGTTTAACAACATTAAAAAAGTGCTTTAGTCTAGCCAAATAAGGATATAACCTCGGAACGAAAGATATACAAATTTATTAATAAAAAATTTAAATAAAAAATATTTGCTAATGTTTGTGTAATTTTGGGACTTTTTTGTAAATATTGTAAACCGATATTTCCTTTGATGGACTTTTAAAACTATAATTTGGACTCATTAAACCGAGCACAATTATTACGCAAACAAATACATAAATCCAAGCCGAAAACAATGACCGTTACGCGTCCAGTATAAGCACCAATTCCGAGTTATGCCAATTACAATGATTTACGCACAACTGAAAAAGTGGGCTCTAGATTTCGATATGGATACGCTCTTTTTTTAAGCAATAAATACATATTTTTAAACGAGAATTTGCTTATGCTAAAATATGAATTGATAAATGTGTATTAAAGCGAGCCTTCGTATAGCGTTTATTTTGAATGATCACCGTACGAGATTTGATATATTATGCGCATAAAAAATCATTGTGCGTAAAAAATTACTTATCCTTGAAAATGACGCATATAATACTGAACGAATTTTAACATTTGTTACTTGCATATTAAAAACCTGGCGGAATGGAACATTAGTTCTTTTATTTCATGCTGTAAATTAAATGCAAAAGCGATTTTAATATTGCCATAGTCGAATCAATTATCAAGCAATATAATATTACAATTAAAATATAATTACAAAATTTGCAATAATATGGATATTAAACAAATAACTGACCTTTCCATTGCCGTCGATTATCCGTATACGCACAAATATTTAACGTGCCGGAATAATTAGTTTAATTTATATTAATAGACAGACACCCGAGTTAATTTCGCCAAAACTGAAACCGTCGTCATCTTATCTGGGTGCATGGAACACTAGAAGGTCAGAGTATATTGAGGGCAGGTACGAACTTAATGGGATGAAATCACGTCGCGATGGGATACAGGTTTTCAGATTAGATTTGTTGAGGCATCTGGTTACCCAATTACGTAGGCCTTTCACGAAGCGTAAATGTAATTTCTTCAATGTTTATTCAAATTTGTTTCGATAAAACGATAAACTGTTTGTAACTAAAAATTTGTTTGCATAAACATCGGTAGCGTATTATGTTAAAATGAATCATAATATGAATGCGAGTTGTATTAATGCAAGTATGATGATGCAATGATAACAAACACTGGATTTTTTTGTTTATATTGAAACGAACGGAAAGTTCATATAAATATAAAATGTGTTCATTCTGAAAACTAAATAAATATAAATTTTGTTTATTTCTATTTCGACACATAAATTGACTTTAAAGCTGACTTTTTAAACTAAAAACATCCATAAAGATACACCTCCTTTAACAAAATGATATATTTAAAGAACTAGAAAGAGAAGGAAGCATTTAAACACATTATTTATTAACGAATAAGTAGTAATACTTTACACTCAAAACGAATTTTGAAACAGATCCTTGAAAAGAAGTTACAATTTAAAAAAATCATATAACAATCATAACCTATGAAACTAAAGTGTAATTTACACAGTATCACTTAGACGTATTCGAGAAGCGTTGATTAAATGTTCATGAGGTGTTTATTTCTATAGTGAACAAGAACAAAAAAAATAGACTTAAGATGATTTTTTCAAGATGAAACTGCAAGGTGACAAATGGAACAAAACAATGTTCTTCTACAGAAATAAGTAACGTATATGACAGATATGACAGCGCTGTTCCCCGACTATTGGCAATTGGACTCATCTATGCATATCATAATTACGCCAGTAATTGATTATGATATAAATCATAATGACTAAAAAAACAAAACAAATGTCGTAAAATAAATTGATTTTTCAGCAAACAACATCGTCGTTTTAAAAATACATCATTGTAACGTCTTTTACAGTTATCTATTGGACATATAAAGTTATAATCATAAAACTTAGAAACTACGTCAACATAACCGAGCTCTAGTGACAAAATATGCTAACATAGAAATACAAAAATGTTAAAATATATGCATTTTTAATGTTGCCGACAATATAGCACTCCTGTTATAAAAACAAAACAATAAAAAAATGCAAAAAGTAATAAATTAAGAAGAAGGCGTAAATATACTTAGTAGGCATAAGCTGTATTCCGTGTTTAAATTGTCCACTACTTGTGACAAACTAAGTCATGTCCAACTTTAATACCAAAAACATTAATTAACAAAAAAACTACTTAATAAAATGATAAAATTATAGGTTTGAAAGTCATTGTACATACGTTTAAAAAACAACATCCGCTGAAAAAGTTTTCAGAAAAAATCTTATTTCACATTTTGCGGATATGATGTGTATGGAATTTGAGAAAGTCCTGCATGTACTACTTTGTAATTTGGAAAACATAAACACTGCCATTCGTCAGAAAACCAAAAGAATGAATAAGAAAAGTTAAAAACCGATAATCACAATTTTGATTACATTAAAAATACTTCGTGTAATACAAAAATACCTTGTTATTATCTATGCAGTGTGTTAAACTATACCCAGCTATGAAATATTGTTATAAAGTTATTTCCCTCACAACTGTCAACAATAAAGTTTTAGATTAAAGTAAGAAAATGCAAAAACATAAAGATGAGCAGAAATTTTAAATTGTATTTAAAATTTTTTTTTCAATAATTTCATCAAAAGGTGCTAGCTGTATGCTAATCAAAAAACAATTCGATTTTTAGCAAACTCATTTTTTATGAAATGGCACAATGGGTGGTATAAAACATACTTCAAGTGCTCGTTCTGATCGTTCAAACAAAAATATTTACCTTGTTTTAACTGTAGTATAAGCAAAACCAAAAACCTCCATAATAAGATTCAAAATCTGTTCTAACTAAGTCAAATTGATATTCAAAGATATTCGCCATATGCTCAAATTGATAGAAGCCCATTTATTAGCAAAATTTAAGAATGAACAACAAAGCAAACTTTTACGTTTCTGGTCGTGTTAACAGTTAATACACAATGAACCTTTCTGTTTTGAAGATGCCATGGGCATTGTCGTAGTTACTGTTAATAGAGATTGGCTTCAAACAAAAACAAAAAAATCCGAAATCACCGTTAGAATAACTGTACAGAGAAAACTTTTTTGTTTCAGTAGGACGACACAACATACCACACAGCACGTGAAACAATTGCTCTTCTTAGAGACAATTTAATGTCCGATGTTAGCAAAAATTGAGATATTGAGTGGGGAGTTTCGGAGTTGGCGGTAAAGTTTAATAAATAGTTTTCATAATTTATCATTCTTTTATTAAAAAAAAACACTTTGTTTTAGATGCATGTAATGGATAAAAAGCATTGCCTAGTAGTGCCGAGTATGGAAAGACAGTTACTCTTATTTGGGAAAACAAAAATAAACCATTTACATTTTTAAAAAATTAGATTCAGATTATCGTAAGACAGGGTTGTCCAACCTTTTGAACTTACTTAGACGTAATTATTCATTTCTGCGTATCAAAAAGAACACATTTATAAAAATAATTAGTACGAAAATCTAGTACAATACGTATATTTATCTGAAAAAAAAATAACAATTGTACAAAAAAGTATTTAAAATTTATTGCTTGTGAGCAGCACTGATACTTACAAGGGCCGCGAATTGGACAACCGTCCTAAGATGACATTTAGGAAAAATGAAAAGAGTCAGTTTGCAATTCTTATAATATTTTACCTATTTAAAAATTAAAAATATTTTTTTATTCCTTCTCTCTTTAACAGTCAATTAAATTGCGGTCAAGCTTCATTTGAAGACTAAACTGAAATGATACGTTACTGAAATCATACATTATAAAAATCGAAAAACAAATTAAATTTACTATTAGAGTATTTTTACCTATCGAGTATGGAAATCTGTGAATACGGAAGTCAAAATTAACGATCAAATTAGCCGTTTTCTTTACTTGGATAGACTACTATAGTCGCAGTTACATCATTATATAAAAGTCGAGAAACTAAATTGAGAAAACCAAAAATAAAAATAAAATTGATTAACGAATACGCTAAATTTGTTGTTCGAGGGTATTGCATTGCTTCAAACAATAAAATAGTCACAGCAGCGGATAGATAAACCATTAAATGGAATAAAATTTAGATTATAAAAAATCAATAAACAATTTTTGATTCTCATGCCAATTTTTAAATAATCTCAGCACGTATCTGAGAAATTAACCATCAAATTAATCGTTTTCTTTACTGGGATAGAATACTATAGTCGCAGTTACATCATTATATAAAAGTCGAGAGCCTAAATTGAGAAAACCAAAAATAAAAATAAAATTGATTAACGAAGACGCTAAATTTGTTGTTCGAGGGTTGCATTACATCAAACAATAAAATAGTCGCAGCAGCGGATAGATAAACAAACTATTAAATGGAATAAAATCTAGATTGTAATAAATCAATAAACAATTTTTGGTTCTCATGCCGATTTTTAAATAATCTCAGAACGTATCTGACAAATTAACAATCAAATTAATCGTTTTCTTTGCAGGGATAGATATAATACTATAGTCGCAGTTACATCATTACATAAAAGTAGAGAGACTAAATTGAGAAAACCAAAACTAAAAATAAAATCGATTAACAAATACGCTAAATTTGTAGTTCCAGGGTAGTGCATTGCTTCAAACAATAAAATAGTCGCAGCAGCGACTATTAAATGGAATAAAATCTGAATTATAAAAAATCAATATACAATTTTTGGTTCACATGCCAATTTTTAAATAATCTTAGCACGTATCTAACAAATTGTAGTCAAATCCTTAAAAGAATATTCTACATCTAACTGTATATTAATCATTTTATGATAATTTTTTAAATAAATAACATAAAATGACCGTCTTATGAGTTTACTATTATATGTAAATTTCAAAATTAATCACAGACTACACTATACCGATATAACGCCAATTAGTAATCAAATTGTTTATGTGATTAATGCATAAATTGAAACAAAAAACATTAGTGAATAAATATTGGCTTATTAGTAAACTAAATATGTAAAGACAATGTTTTTATTGTTGAAATTATATTTCAAAGTTACATTAACATTAATTAACCTTAATTATAAATGAAAACAAACAACTTATTATTCGGAATTATATTTTAACGCAGACCACAGTCGGATATACAATTGCATCGATTCGATTTTCCTTTTAAGTTAGTCGGTATTATTGTTTTAATTATTATTGTTGTAATTGATGTTTCGATTAGTTTGTGAGGTATAGCGAGAAGAACGAATCATAGTTGCAGCCATAAAAGCTGTGTGAAACTGTAATTAAAGCAATTATAAAATTGTGTTGTGTAAATATGGATTGGATGTAGCGCGTGCAGGTATCCGTCGGTTGTATCGCGGCTTGGTTAATAGCACTGATGGGAATATAAAATATAATGGACATCGAGGCCGCTTTACGATGAAATGGAGCGTCCACGACGAAGATGTGCGTGGGAGTTTTAATTAGATGTATTTCGAATGGGTTTGATTCAGGCTTTGTCCGAAAGTTTGCACTTAAATTGGAATTATGGAACAATGTTTGATCATATTAACCACAATAAAAAGGTTACATTGTCCACTTGTGTGGAATTTGCATTATTTTATGCTCATACGGTGTAGTTAAAACGGAGCTTATCTGTAAAATGTTCCCAGTAGAATAGACAAAACAAGTTGGAAACAAGAGTTTAAATCGCATTCATATATAGTGTGTCCAAGGTAGTTGGTTGTAGCCGTGACCATACATGGAGAGCTGTGAGCTGCCTTGGAATCAGGTGCTTACTACGAGTTAGTGTTATTGCAGATGCGCTGGGGACTCGTTTACTGGAGGTGTAGCAGGGTAGTATGAGAGGTTCGGGAAGCCCGCACCAATGTGTTGTGCTAATGTGCACCGACCTTTATCCCGACAAAAACGTACATTCGCTAAACGAGAGAATGATATGGAAATGCGCATTCCATTTCCATCGACTAACCCTATTGAACTAGCATGTATAATGGCCATTACGAACGTCACGTTAACGCTTTTTTTCATTTTGATTTCGCTCACTGACTATTCGCACTAATGCCGAATTGTTATAGAACAATTAGAGGCCATACTTGTTGTCACACAAACATGCAAAAAATCAACATCACAATTGTTAATTGGTTCTATATTCAGTAATAAACATGTTGAAACTTAAGACTGGTATAACATAGATTGCGCCATTAGAGCGTAAAATCGTTTCCTAACGTAGCCAATATAGTTACTACTGATTTTATATCAGCCGCTCCCTGCGTTTTTTGGGATTCACACGAATGGGGTGTTTTGACTTTCCCCTCTTCTCCACCCACAATCTTAATGGTTATTTTGTGCAAGCACGCAAAGTGAGATCGCCATCGTTCCGGTTCTTTTTTATGACAATCAAATGAAGCAACCTGTAAATGAGGTGGGTCCCGCCATTATGGGCCGGCTTTACTTAATTTCCGTTTCCCGATTATCGAAGAAAATCCTTAAAAAATAAGGAGGGTTCAGTGCGACGCGTGATAGCCTGCCAAGCGCATACACACACGCCTCACGCCAGATATTGTAGCTTTTATATTCGAAACGTTCGATTGTGGCATCCCATGAATTGCCGTCATATTCGAACACAATACACATAAGATAGCATATCTACAAACACGCCGAAGCACATGAAAGCTTTCCACATAAAAGTATTTCGAGTGCATATCTTTCTTTTTCGCCTTCTTCGCGTCTGCAAGATAATTTAACAATAACAGCTTAAACAAACATTTGGGGACGATTTTACGAATTTACATTTCTGGCAATTCTCAGTACTATTAAAGAATGAAATTCTACAAATATAATTTGTATAGTTTTTGTCCAGTGACCACATTATTCAAAAAGCTTATTTATATCATACAAATTTAGCTAGACTAAATTATTACATTTATTTAGTTTAATCAAACTTAGTTTTTGACTAAAAAATAATATTATTATAAAAACATTAATACAGTATCCATATAAGAATAAAATTGAAAATTCATGATCTGAACAAATTCGACGGCCCAAATAATTTCACCTTAGTGCTGGGTGTGAAGTGAAAAACTTAACAATGCCACTTGTACCAGGACTAACATTGAAAAACTAGCGAATTAACTTTTTGTGGTTTTATGAAACTGTTTGACCCATTAATTTGAAAAAAAACCTTTTTAACTTGTAAAAAAAACTTGATAACTTATAAGCAAGGGCTCGAACTAAACCAGAACAGGAACGAATTACCATATTTTTCGTGAACCGCAATCCGGAACTGAACCATATATTGAAAAATAAAAAGCCGTTTTCCGTACTAAACATTATCATAAAAGTACAACTAAAAACGCAATAATTACTAAATATTATAATTTATAAAAATATAACTCTAAAAATAGTAATTTTGCAAAAGATATTTAACTAATTAATTTATAACTTACTAAAAGTTATAAAAAAAACAAAAGAACAAAATTAAACAAATATGAAACGGTAAGAGTGCGAACAAAAAATTAATTATTAAATAATATAACATTTGCCAATATAAAATTATGCAAAATTGAATTATACAATATTTTTAAATTCATACAGGACACATTGACAAAGCTTGGAGCTTGAAAACAATGCTTTGTTGCATAGTAGCTTTAATCCTGAAATAAGTTTAAATAAACAATTTCTTATTCTCTTAAAGTATTATTAAATATTTATAAGATGTTAGCGCATAAATATGTATATAAAGCAAACGTGTTAAAACTATTTAAACTAGTCAATCATATATCGACTAAAAAGAAAATTGATGTACTTAATTAAATGCTTCATTTAAAACTTTGAGAACATATAATTAATTTTTATATTTCAAGATTTGATAGATAGTGAGTTAATCGGAATGTTTATAATTTCAAACATTTATTTTTTATATTGCTGCTGGAGTAAATTTTATGAATTCGTTGCCGGCTGCACATGTTTAAAAGTATAAACCGACGAGTAATGCGGCATTATAGTATAATGACAGAGGATTAAGATTATGTGCGGTTTGATTTCCTAATACTGAGTAATTAATTATATAGAATGTGTAATTGCTGGTTTGAGATGCAAACTAACAGGCAAAGCCGTATAATTTATTTCATATACAAGATATACATATACATATATACGTTATATATGCATGCAAATTTATAGTCGTGCATTCTATGTAAGCAGCAAGGGGGCTGTTTTCCGGTGTCTCATATAATAAAGTAATGCCACCCCTCGGCGATATTACTGGGGTATGTGTACGAGTTATACTGCAACTCTTCGCGAAATGAAAGTGAATTGTTATGTTACGACTTATAAACGCGCAATATAGGTTTCAATTTGTTATGGTGGAAGCTCGGAATTAAATTAAAGGCCAATATAGCAGTTCGGACGATAGCATCATATGCGCGCGCGATAAGGGGCCTACCATCTCTGTCTGTTTATTGTAATTTTCATTCCCTGGAGGTACATGGGCGTAAAATTAACCCATTTCCCTAATACAAAAGCCCAGATTTAATCAGTACATCGTTTGGCGAGCCGAAATCTGCTAAGCCCTGGACGCGCGCCCTATCTATCCCTTCCCAGCCCGGCCACTTATTTTCAATGCCCCCTTTTTCCTCTCTTAATCTCTCGCGATAAATAAACCACCTTAATCGTAATTAATTATATTATCAACAAAAAAACAAACCTATACCATAATTGCATATGTTGGATTATAATTCTGATATAGTGTGATGGTATACACAAATGAGTACATTAGAAAGCATAGGGTAGGCTCTCAGTAAAGCAAACAAATGTTAGGAATAATGGGAAAAAGAAAGTAAGCGAGTCTATGAGCAGGGCCGTGTCTGGGGCGCAAATGAAGAAATATGAAAGACATAAAGTTAGCGGAAACGACTTCCTACATCCACAGAAGAAAGAACTTGAATTATGACAACACGCAACGACTCTAAATAATAACGGGGCGGTCATATATATATGATGAAAACGGAGCCACGCGTTAGTTCAGATTTTAGAGGCTCGAGAGAGAAGAGAACAGGTGGCGAATGGGAATAAAAGCAAAGTTCTTTTATATTTATTTTTTCTGATTTAATAGACGTGTGCTCCAGTTGTGATCCCCGTTTTTTATTTCTTTTTCATTGTATATATATATATATATAGACAAACAATAATGGGTTTAATCTGAGCGCGTAACAGATTTACTGGAACGAAATCTGTTTGTTCGAGTTAAATAGGAAGGAATCTATTCGGGGATGAGTCGAGTTTCTCGTCTCCCTGGGCGCTCCCTAGCATACAGGCCTATTATCTGTAATTCCCTGCACTTTGATTCACAATGCCCGTTGTCTGGTCTGGCTCCAGATGCAATTAAGCTGATAATCAGTCCGATGGCCGCAAGTTGCAAGGAATTCGTGCCATAAATTGTATCTAAATTTCCTATAAATAAATAGCATTTTCCATCTAATTCTGCAACACTAAATCACAATACCTAATTGGAACCTGAAACTATAGGGTAGTTTAATGAGTTCTGTTTCAGGATCAATTAAAAGAGTACACCTGACAGTTAAAATGCGACCACAACGGATTAGTGGGAATAGAAGGTGGCGGCGTGCACGGGTCGAGTCAAAGATGGCGGTCGGAATTCAATTACTGGGGAGATAGTACAATAGCCGGGGGAATCGGGTCGGAGATGGGAAGGTGTTCGCCGTTAATGAAGGGGATTCCTGTGATTCAGTCAGTCAGGTCCTGGCAAGGCTTTCTGATCGATACACTGGACCTAATTGCTAAGCGACAGGGCCGCTGATTTCCCCTTCAATTTAGTTAGTTTAGCGACGAATTGACCGCCCGGACATCTATTTGCTTTACTGATTTCGCAAAAGCGCTTGCTACATATCTCCCTCTCTTTCACGGCATGCGAAAATACCAACCTTGCGAATAGCTCATTGCGAAGCATGTGTCGGGAGGTGGCTGCGGGGTACCGTGCCAGGGGACACAAACTCACCTGCAAACAGAAAAAAGTTTTAAAGTCATCATCTCGTACGTTAATTAAAAACATGTCAAAATAATTTGTCGACGAGTTACACATTATCTCTCACTTCATGTGGCATAAACAAATCCATCATCAACGAACTAATTGCAGAATAATAAAATATACAGCGACAACAAAAATCATGGTATATTGGTTAATTAATCATTTTTTGTCAATCATAAATGCTAAGTTATGGGTATTAGCGAGAGAAACAACCTCCATTAACACTAGTTACAAAAATATATATAAAAAATTGATTTTCTCATACACATAAACCGTTCTATTACTATTAATTCCATAATATCAGTTACTAAAATTTTCAGAATAAAGATCAGTTACTAATATTACTGATGTGCGGGTTTCATTATTATATTCGAAAGGTTTCACTATATACAGTAAAAAAATTAGTAAAACTGTTTAGTTAGTTTATGTCAAGAAGACTATGAGCAACAATCTGACTTTATTGAGTATTGCAAATTAAAACTCACAATATTAACATAATCTGTACTTTATTATTGCTTACTCCAATACACACAAATCAACAAACTATATTATATGAAGATTATAATATGTTATTAACATATTTCATGAGTTAATTCAATTTACGAATTGAAATTTAAAATTTGATTTTTGGCATATTCATTTTACTATGTAGTTTTGAGATATAAATTACATGATAGCTAAACTTGTATTGTACGCCAAAACAATTTTGGAGGGCTATTTAAGTTTAAGTACTGTAACTACTACAGCCGAATGTTTTGCACTCATCGTCTCGATTAAATTATCATATTAGTTAGTATATTTAATAAAAGTTTGTTATGGTAGAGCTGTTTCTATAACTCGTAGCTATCGTATATATTGCTAATAATCTAACAATGAGTGAAAAATAATATGTGTATAAAGTAGCGATGAGATGATGTTTAAAACTTTTATATTTTATTTTATAAATAGATATTTGCACTCATAGTAGAAATCTGCAGTTTCTCTGCTATTTCCTTTATTTAAAGCGATAATGTAAATTAAGTTTCCAGTTTCTTTTTGATAAAAATTAGATGTCCAAAGATTATTTAGACTAATGACAACAATTAAACACCAAAGAGTATCATTTTAACTCGACGTTCTTTGTGTAAAAAATAAAACTGTCGAGGAAGAGTTGTTTCATACACACTTTTCGAAATTGTAAGCGCAACAAAAGATGTTGGGTAGTAAATTCAGGATCATTTACTGCTCTACGTATCGTGGAGCAAATACAAGAAAGTTGTAAGATACACGGAGAACGTAATCATAACTTCTGTGTAAACTAAAATTTCGTCCTTCATAATTAAGCAAAACCAACGTCAAATAATTCATATTGCCAGAAAACCTTAACTGAAAAGCATATTTTTACAAGGATTTCGGATTCTGATTCAGCGTAGCATAACGCAGAATCAAAATCCATTTTAAAAGTTACCCCATTCGAGATATTTTAAAACAGACGTCAAAAAACCTAGTTTCTACATATTTGAAGTAACATTAAGCTGATTTTCCACCAAGCCGACAAAACAGCAACACAACAGCTACTCGTGTAAAAAGCAACAAAAACGCTACAACTTTTTAACAACTCGTATGTTTCGCAACTATTGGTGTTGTGTTTTTCCTTTCCCGACCAAAAACGATAACATCAAAAGGTTTTGGTATCTTCCTCAGCTCAGCCCGTTTGGTGGAGACAAACGAGTTGCTTTTTTGTTTTGAATTGTATTTGTAGTTGTGTTTCTAGTCAGTTTGGTAGAAAAGGTAGCGTTACAGCGCAAATTATTTTACCCCATAAAATTCGTTACGTAATATGAATAGATTATTATATATGAATATAAAATTAATATTGTGGACGATTTAACAATGTACTTCTGTTGTCCAACTTAAAGATCATGGTCATGATCATGATGATTATGTCTCTCCACTACTAACATAACTGTTTATCCTTCCTAAGTTGTAATGTACCTAACCAAAACTGACACCAATCTTACTTTGACACATGGCAATTTGTAAATAATCATTTTAATAATCCGCATGGATTTTGCGAGTGTTAACTTTGAAAATGATGAATCTCAATATAGCATAGCTATTTTGGTTAAACTGGTGGAAATAAAGCAGTAAGTTACTTCATTAAGCGACTGTTGACTGTGATAGATGTTAGTATTTTTGTATATATATATATATTTTATCAGCTGGCTATGTCTAGACTCATACCAAAAATACCATTATCTTTAATATAAAAGCGCACTCTAGATATCTTAATTGATTATTAAGATCTAGCAAAATATAAGCGTAGATTAGAAGAATAGTTAAATAGTATAAATAAAATACCAAAGCACAAATTCATAAAATAATCCCAGAAGTAACGAAAAGAGTTACTTAAGTACATAAAATTCCGTCAAATTATCACCATTTATAAAAAAG
>JARJEC010067735.1:0-28075 GCA_030264575.1 Tachinus sp. AB-2021 | reverse complement strand
GCACAGTTAATTGCATACGCGGACGATATCGTAATAATATGCAAACAGCATCTGTTATCGAAGATAATGTTGGAACTTGTCAGAAGGGGCAAAAAAATGGGACTAGTGATAAACACTGAGAAAACAAAATATCTACGGGTAGGAAAGCACAACAAAACTAAGATAGGGAACTACGAATTCGAAGAAGTTAAAAACTTTAAATACTTGGGCGTCCTACTAAGTGGCAACAACGTGACAGAAAATGAGACCCACGAAAAGGTTTTGGCAGCAAATAAAAAATAAATTCTGCAGCTATTTCCCTGGCAAGTTGCAACATTTTCTTAATATCGCGTGAGACTGTCAATAATTCTGGACTGACTTATAGTTCGGATACAGTAGAGGTGAAGATGTATAGCGACGCCAAATGAGAAAACTGTCCAGATAACATAAGATCTTATACAAAGCATCTATTAAATATAGGACCGATCGCGAGCATTTTTTGCTAACAAAAGTAAAGTAATAAACATCAAAAACAAAATTAAAGTTTACAAGACAATGATAAAACCGATCATTATGTATCCAGCAGAAACCATGACGATCACTCAAAAAGACCAGCAAACTTTAGGTGTATTAGAAAGGAAGATTTTGAGAAACATACTAGGACCAGTTAAAGACGAGAACGTCGAACCCAAAAGGAGAATAAATAAAGAAATCTAAGAGTATCTAGGTGAAGATATAGGAAGCAGCATAAAGGCAGCAAGAATCAGTTAGCTGGGACATATATGGAGGTCAAACAGGGAAGGTTGCCTAAGATTAATCACTGAATGGGAACCCAACAAAAACAGAAGAAGAGGAAGACCGAGAATTAGGTGGAAAAACGAGGTTGTAAGATCTGAAGCAACTAGGCATCAAAAACTGGAAAGAAGCAACAAAAGATAGGACGAAATGGAAAAAAAATTGCCAAGAAAATGTAGCAGAGAACCGGGATTGATTTATCCATAAAATGAATCATGAGAGCTCCAGAAGGAGCAGCTAAACTCCATTATTAGTATAATGATTTGATGAATAAATAAATTTTAATTCAGGCCTTTATTTAAAACTTATGATAACAAGAAGTTTGATTAAAATTATATTTTGCAATCTCAAAAATATTGCTGTCACTTAGGTTAATCTTTTGAATTTAAAACTTTTTTTATACGTAATTTTAAAGGGATGAAATATAGTTAATTTAAGAAGAGACATTTCAATTCAGGCCTTTATTTAGGACTTATGACAACAAGAATTTTGATTAAAAATATATTTCGCAGGTTCAAAAATTTTGCTGTCCTTTGGTTAATCTTTTGAATTTCTTAATTATTTTATACGTAATTTTAAACGGAATTGAAATTTTGTTAATTTAATAAGAGCTATAAATTGCAATTTGGGCCTTTATTTAGGACTTATGATAACAAGGAGTTTGATTAAAATTATATTTTGCAAGTTCAGAAATATTGCTGTCATTTGGTTAATCTTTTGAATTTCTAAATTTTTTTATACGGAATTTAGTTCATTTAATAAGAGTTATAAATTCCAATTCAGGCCTTTATTTGGGACTTATAACAAGAAGTTTGACTACAATTATTTTTTTACGACTTAGATTTGTAGCTGTAATATGGTTAATATTTTTATTGTTTGACGTATTTAAACATAATCGTAAAGAAATTTCAATTTAAATTAATTTAATAAGAGCTACAAATTTCAATTGAAGCCTTTATTTAAGACTTATTACAAGAAATTTGATTTGAAATATATTTCATTAGCTCGGAAATGTTTTAGTCAATTTATAATTTATTTAAATATTGTTTTAATGAAAATTCAATTTCAATTAATTTAATAAGAGCTATCAATTTCAATTCAAGCCTTTATTTAGGACTTATGAGAGAAAGTTTGAATAAAATTATACTTTGCGAACTCAGAAATGTTATAGCAACATTTGCTTATTATTTTATATTTATCACTAGTTTATACATTATTTTAAATTTAATTTAATTTCAATTAATTTTGCAAGAGCTATAAATTTTAATTGAGGCTTTTATTAAGGACTTATACGATTAAATTGTATTGAAAATGAAATGTCGTTGTCATTTGGTTAACCTGTTGAATTTCTAAATTATTTATACAAAATTTTAAAGATAATACAATTCCAGTTAATTTAATAGGAGCTATTAATTTTTATTTAGGACTCATAAAATGAAATTTGACTAAAATTAAATATAATTTTAATCAATTTTCTTTTTACAAATAAAATATAACCAGCTACCAAATATTGATGTAATATTTTTTAATTTATGAATTATTCATTTTTTTTTAATTTAATTTCAATTAACTTAATAAGAGCTATAAATTTCAATTGTGGCTTTTATTTAAGATTTATAACAAAAAAATTGACCAGAATCATATTTTACGAGCTTAGAAATATTGCTGTAATTTGATTAATCTTTTGAATTTCTAAATTATTTATAAATATATAATATTTAAAAGAGAATTCAATTCCAATTTATTAATTAAGAGCTTTAAATTTAAATTCAGGCCTTTATTATGAAATCTGAGCTCGGAAATGTTCCTATCATTTGGTTAATTTTTTTTAAATTTTAACTTATTCATAATTTGAAAAGGAATTGAATTCCAGTTAATTTAATAAGAGCCATAAATTTTAATCCGGGCCTTTACTATGGACTTATAAGATGAAATTTGATTACATTTATATTAGACGAGCTCGGAAATGTTGCAGTCATTTGGTTAACTTTTTGAATTTTTAATTTATTTATACATAATTTTAAAAGGAATTCAATTCCAGTTAATTTATCAAGAGCTATAAATTTCAATGGAGGCCTTTATTACGGACTTATAAGGTGAAATTTGATTACATTTATATTTGACGAGGTCGGAAATGTTGCTGTCATTTGATTAATTTTTTGAATTTTTAATATATTTATACATAGTTTTAAAAGGAATTCAATTCTAGTTAATTTAGTAAGAACTATAAATTTCAGTTTAAGTCCTTATTATGGACTTATAAATAAGGTGAAATTTGAATACATTTATATTTGACGAGCTCGAAAATATTGCTGTTATTTGGTTATTCTTTTGAATTTTTACCTTATTTACACATAATTTTTAAAGGAATTTAATTGCAGTTATATTAATAAGAGCTATAAATTTCAATCGAGGCCTTTATTATAGACTTATAAGGTGAAGTTTGATTACATTTATATTTTACGAGCTCGGAAATGTTGCTGTTATTTGGTTGATTTGTTGAATTTTTAATATATTTACACAAAATTTGAAAAGGAATTGATTTCCAGTTAATTTGATAAGAGCTATACATTTCAATGGAGGCCTTTATTATGGACTTATAAGGTGAAATTTGATTTCATTTATATTTGACGAGCTCGGAAATGTTGCTGTCATTTGGTTAGTTTTTTGAATTTTTAATTTACGTACACATAATTTTAAAAAGAATTGAATTCCAGTTAATTTAATAAGAGCTATAAATTTCAATCCAGGCTTTTATTATGGACTTATAACTTAAAATTTGATTAAATTTATATTTGACGAGCTCGAAAATGTTGCTGTCATTAGGATAATTTTTTGAATTTTTATTTTATTTACACATAATTTTAAAAGGAATTGAATTCCAGTTAATTTAATAAGAGGTATAAATTTCAATCGAGGCCTTTATTATGGACTTATAAAATGAAATTTGATTACATTTATATTTTACGAGCTCGGAAATNTGTCATTTGGTTAATTTTTTGAATTTTTAATTTATTTACAGATAATTTTTAAAGGAATTGAATTCCAGTTAATTTAATAAGAGTTATAAATTTCAATCCAGGCCTTTATTATGGACCTGTAAGATGAAATTTGATTACATTTATATTTGACGAGCTCAAATGTTGCTATCATCAAAAAATTAACCAATTTTTTTAATTTTCAGCTTATTTGAACAAATTTTTTAAGAAAATTCAATTCCAGTTAATTAACTGGAATTGAATTTTCTTAAAAATTTTGAAATGTATAACTCTTATTAAATTTAATAAGAGTTATACATTTCAGTGAAGGCCCTTTTTATGGATTTATTAGATAAAATTTGATTATATTTATATTTAACAAAATCGAAAATGTTATTTTACTGTAGGAATCTGCTTATAACAAACTTTCAAATAAAGCGAATTCTAAAATTGGCAGTATTTTCGTCTAATAATGAACTATTTTTCAGTTCCCCGAATTATAGATTTACGATTTATTTTCTAGGCATTTTAAACGACGTACAAACTCACGCATCATGCATCGCTCTCATGGTGCAAAAGGCAAGCTTTTATTATTTACGGTATTGATAGACAATTTGGTCTCATTTTGCAACTGTGTGTGATGGATACAGAACGTGTTAAAATATATTCATTGAAAATACAGAATTGATATTGCAAACCTGGTCAATTGCTGACAGTACCGATCCGAAATGTTAATCTAGGTAAAATGATCACCCTAATAATCACTAACAATTTAATTGTTCCATTATTTTAGACGTTAAACACCTACTTCGTACGGTTCAGCAACTTTTTTCCTTATCAAGATTTGCAATACGACAAATATATTTAAAATTTTTTTTTTTAAATACTGCAAATTCAGTATAAAAAAATCGAAAAAGGATGGTCGCTCTAATATTTATAAAGAGTTTAATTGTTCCATTTAAATTTTATTTATCATTTTATCACAATTTATTTAGTCATAGTGTGACATTTTTGACTAAACTTTACTGCTTTATAAAATGGTGCAGAAGTAAATTAACAAAGAAACAAACATTATTTATATAAGAAAAGAAGAGGCCAAATCCTAGAAGAGATTATAGCAACAATAAACCGTATAATATGCAACAGACAAACAGTTGTATGGGAACAACCTAAGTCAATATTACCATAGCAACATGGGAAAAAGCAGGAAAAATAGGTTTTGTTCTGATGGGCAAAAAATCGTTGAGCCTATATAAGATACAATATTAGGGCATTAGGGTCAAAGTTAAAGAAGCTAGTTTACAATGATCTACTCGAGTAGGAGTAACAATAACAGCATTTAGGGACAACATGACACTGGTAGGTAGACATAGACATGGTATTAAAGGGAAGCCTATTGGCAATTGAAATGATAAAAAAATGAATGAGAAGTAAGTAATTGGCATAGAACAAAACATCTCTCGACAAAGAGAACTAATAGAGAAACTGGAAAAATACAGGTGAACAAATAATAACTATATGGAAGAAAATCAAATACTGCAGAGTGACACTCGAATCAAAAGAATGAAACAAACAAGCTAAAGAAACGGCAAGAGGAACAAAAAAGATAGAGAAAAAACTAAGTAGACTCGCAGAGGTAAGACAGAAAACAATGGAAATATGAGAAGAGGCAATGGAGAGAAGAAGAAATGAACCAGAATAACTAATACCAGAATTTAAAAAAAAATAGGTAGAGAACAAACCACAGACATGCTATTAAGAATTTGCAGTTATGAGAAAATGATAAAATTAGAGAAGACAAAATAGAGAAGACTACAACCTTGCTAGAAATGCATGGAATAGAAAAATAAATGGCTTTGAATAAGCCATATAGTATAGGGACAAAGGAATTCATATTAAAGACTGTATTTTACAAAATAGGATGTAAAAAGGATATTCTCAGCAATATCCAGATAAATATTTCTAAAGGGTCCACACTATAGCTATAGGCAACATAAGTGGCAAGTGTGACTCATTACTTTTAGAACTCATAATTGCATATTCCATGTTTATTTGCATGCTTAATGTAATAGTGACAGAATGAAATGTCATTAGATATGTACGTCGGGGTTCTGGCTTTTTGGGACAATGAGTCATACTCATCTCTCGTAATATTGCTTGTAGTTAGATAGTTGTTTTTTTTTTAAATATTACCTGTAGTTTACATGTGCTCTCCAATAGTTATTTTTAGAAACGACTACTGAGTGGACATGTAGTATATAGAAAAGTTTAGTTGTAAGTTAGATAAGTCAGATATAATTTTTAGATGTATATTGAATCATCTGCTGGTGAATGGAACTCATAGTAAGTAAAAATGATTAATACACTTAAATCCGTATATAGCCAATTTGCTTTTAAAAGCAATTGGAAAAA
Organism: Tachinus sp. AB-2021; assembly: GCA_030264575.1. Lineage (NCBI taxonomy): Eukaryota > Metazoa > Arthropoda > Insecta > Coleoptera > Staphylinidae > Tachinus > Tachinus sp. AB-2021. The sequence continues at coordinate 21,911 of JARJEC010067735.1, read as the reverse complement.
TATTATATTCCAGTATTTATCACGATGATAGATGCCAGGTATTTTTTCAAGAAAAATAGACGTGCGAGGACAACAGAGTATCTAATACAGACTTTCCACCTTTTTGTTCAATCTGTTTGGACTCCACTATGATCTTGACCTTTTTCGTCACAGAAGGCTTAAAAACAGGCTCCAATTTGGTCCGGTCCACCTATAATGTACTTATGCCCTAATCTTTTTTATTTTAATGCATTTAGTAATGTATGTAATAATGATAATTACTCCTTTTTAGCGAGTTTATTTGTAGTTCAATGTGATGAAAACCAAATGACCACATATGAAATGGATATCATATCTTTCATTTTTTAGTTATCAGGATGAAAAAATCTTAATTTGTAGCTAACGGAAATGTAATTGTAATACAAAAAAAATATTAATAATGACAAAGAATTTCAGATAATTGTCATCTTTCCATGGTGACAGATTCCTGCATTGATTAAAGTTCCTCATTATATCTTCCAACACATTAACCGCTGCAATTTCAGATCATATGGCTTCTTTTACATGTGGAATAGTGAGTGGTTTGTCAACGTACACTTTTGACTTCAGGTACCCTCATAAGAAATTGCAGGAAGTAGGGTCGGGTAAACAGGGTGTCCAAGAAACCATATCCCAAAATCAGACATCCGGAAAATGTTTCACAAACGAGATGCATTGATGCTCTCACATTATGAGCAGTCTGGTTGAAACCAGATGTTCTAAAAGTCCCATTTTCCTCCAAGTAAGGAATAAAAAATGTCCAAAACATAGGCACGTTGCGCTTCAAATTCACTGCCTGCATTATCTCTATAATTTCCAATTATCCCACCTTTTGACAAAGCACACAATGTAACTTTTTCACTGTGAAGTGGCTGCTTGTGCAATTCTCTAGGGTTGTGAGTTACCCAATATCGGCAATTCAATTTGTTCACATAGCCATCCAAGTAAAAATGTGCTTCGTTCGATGTGACAATAAATGCAAATTCGCCCTGAAGATTTCCGCTCACTGAATTGCAGACATTGATTGTTGTCAGTTAGGAGAGGTGCTTTGGACGACCAATATATTGTAGGGATGGAACTTTAAATTTTTTTTCATAATGGTTTGAAAGTTCCTGAGCAAAATTCCAAGTGCTTGGGCACAGTTTCTCATTAAACGTCCTGGGCTTCCCTCAACAAACACTTGGACACAATCCAGGTTGTTCAGGAGTGTTGCACGCGGAGCGAGGTTGAAATCTTTTTGAAAAAGCGACGTGTGGCCGCAAAACACTGATTATTACAAAAAACGCCTCTATGGCAAACGAACAATGTTGAGCACTCCAACGCATCATGGTAACTAAACATCTTTTAAAAATAGAGTTCCTACCAATAGATTCACAGGGTAGAAAATGAAACGGCAACATAGAACATTCAGCAAGTTTTTATTATAGCATATAAACAGTGTACGTTTCGGAAACAATTCTGTTCCCATACTCAACGCTGAAGAAATGATTGATTATGGAGAGAACAAAAGTTATTATAAATTTCATCACTTTAATAAAAACATGCTGAATGAGCTGTTGCTGTTTCAATTTTATACCCCTTCAAAAAGGTCACGTGCACTGATTTAAATGTTAAACTTTTTTTCCGACGTTCCGCAATTACACACATTGTGCTGAAAAGAACGTGTTTCCAAAAAGAATAATCACAAATATTTTAACTGTTCTATTATTTTATTTAACGCGTTCAATGTTCAATACTCATTGACAAATTCAATCTTCCCAGCATGACACACTTGTGTTTGGGTGCCTGTGTAATGGACAATATGGTCCCATTTCGCAATTACACACAAGTTATAAATTGGTCGAATCGAAAGAATCTGTTTATTATAATTGATAAGTAGATGTAATTAATTAGGAATTATAATAAACAGGCAATACTGATACTTGTAATTTATTTGCAAACTTAAATATAAGTACATTAAAAAGATTTTATTTAATTATTTTTTATAACATAATAAGAAGTTATTGAGCATTATCATTACATACACAAAACTAATCATATTACTTTTATAACAGACGTAACTTCAAAAATTAATTAAAAAAACGTTAGTTTTCATATACATATTTATATATTAAGAGAAATAAAATAAGAACAATCTAATCAAGTGTTGTTTTTTTTGTTTTTTTTAATAAATACAAATATACACTTCTCTACAATATAATAAGCTTACATCATTTTAGGTAAATAGTTTGGTTTACAAATTTAGTTGTAAGTTACATAGAGAGGCCCACTAGTAGGCTAATATAAATGCGATTCGCTCAAACACTCCTATTATTTTTTTAACATACATTGATTAGAAAAATGAAGCAAGTTTATTATACGTGGTGGTTTCTCTAACAACGGTTATAAAAGTTGGAAAACAAATCGGTTGTAATATTATTATCTTTCTTTTATTTTAAACTCTAAAAACAAATGGGCAACTATCATAGTAATTAATAGGAAAAAACTAGAAATATTTTTATATTTTTTTAGCACCTAATATAAAAACGTTTTTTTTAGTGCTACATCACAGCTGACTTAATATCCGTTGTTCAATTAACAACCTATAATGCATAAACGAAACTAAATAATCAATAACTAATATAATATAAACAAGATTTCAAACCCAACAATATTTCTATTTTTGATTCAGATCTAACAATTCAAAAGCAGTTTCGTTTTAAATGAAAAGGTTTTTAATTGAACATTAGTTTCAGTTTTATTTTAAAATAATTAGTTTGAAAATGAATTCACAAATTAAATTATTGGAATTGCAGTGTACTCCATTCCCTTTACCAATTATAATAATAACATAACCTAAAAGCTAAAAAGGATAGTGGTTAATAATTTCTTTAAAGATTTATTATTACCAAAATATTATTAGTAATTAATTGCTTTAACTTTCCTTACTACACAATATGCAAACAATTAAAGGCAACAAGTCAAAAACAAATGGTATTTAAAAAGAGGTGTCGTACAATGCAGGCACATTTAATTAACAATCAATGGTTTGAATATATAAAATGTGATTAATTATTGAGCACATTATTTTTCAAATAAAACCCCTGAGAAAGAGGTTGTATTAACACTTAATTCGTCACTCTTTTAAAATGAAAATTTGTTTCTGCACCTAGCCTCGGGTAATCTGAGGTATAGATTAGGTTTTGTATTGATTCGCTAATATTAATTAAATTATTTTCTAATCAGAAAATTGATTGAGAATAAATTATTGCTTACAATTTGATTTGTAAATAACCTTTTATTTGCGACTAGATATTTAAGCAGTTTTGAAAATCAATGATTGGACAGTTTACATCATGATGGTTGGATTACGATGTGTGGAATGAGTCATGAGTCTATTCAAAATCAATACAGCTTAATTTTCTTTCAATAATTGGCAACATTTAATAAACATCAATTGTACAAAACTTATAATACATAAAATTAATACATTATAATATGGAAAAATAAATGGCGAATATGACGTTTGAAAAAATAATTTAAAAATCGGAGCAATAAGTTCTACCACAGCCAAACTAATAATTAAAAAATCAGTGAAAAAAAATTAAAAATGATAAAACCACTATCCGATAAATAAAACAAACAAAACGGCGACTAGACATCTAATCGATGTATTAAATGGCGACTAGATGGAAACAAAACAAAAAAGATATTTACAGACAGAATCTAACGATGAAATCATTTGTTTCAGGTTATGGACTGGCCATGCAGGAATTTTTTAATTAAATAAAACAGAAAAGTGTATATATAAACATAATATAAATTATGCGTATACATAAACTAAACAAAAAGTAACTAAGTTAATTATTAATTGATAAACTACCTATCTAGTAAAACAGTTTTGTTAGTTTTAATATTTTTCATTTTTATCACTGGAATAATAATTTTTATCAATCACAACAAAAGCATATATAGGGTTATTGTTATTATAACTCTATAGTATCGCTACTTTACTTTGGAAAGTAATAAAGCAGTATCTTGTTATATCCTTATCGCTAATATTAGTAATATATCTGTAAAATAATAAATATGCGTGCATATACACTTCCGATGTTCAATACAGATATATCTCCCAAATTTCGTGTTAAAAAATATTATTATTATATATAGAAAAGAAAAATTAATAATTAAACGGTATACTTAATCCGACCAATAAGACTCGTCTGTATCTGAAAATAATAAGTCAGACAAATCGATCATTTCCAGTATGTCATCAATATCCACATAAGCGGGAAAATCATCATATGGACAAACCTCCTGAAGGTGTTCCAACATAAGCAATCTCTGAAAAACCAACTTTTATCATTAGCAAAGTATGGTTTTCACACGCGTGTATGGTTAAATTTTTTTTCTTAACTCATTCTTACTTAATTAATTGATTCCATGCAACATGCGTGCTTTACAATAAAACATGCCCATAAAATTAAAATACATAACCTCAAACATTAATTAATATCCTATTAGATAGTCTGATTTGGAAATATTTTGTTTTGTTTTGTTTGTATTATTACCTGCTTATATCAGGAATATTAGGAAGGAAAATGGAGTATCAAGCATTCAAAAAATTACTAGAAAATCCTAAAAAATTACCCTGTAAAACATTTTTTTTCCATTTAAAATTAAATTCCATTAATGAATTTCTTCTGTGGCCAATTCTATTTTGGCCAGGGGCTAAGGTTTTTGGCAAATCCCCATTTTGGCTTTCTATAACTTATCAGAAGTAGTTTCTTTGTGGGATTATTTTAGTGGGGATACATCAGAAAAAATATTACATACAATTTTTAATATAAAACATCTAATGGCACGGTAAAAACAAAGCTCGTGACACGTCAACATTTTATCACCAAGACTCGAGGTCTCTTTCTCCACGTGCTAGAAATATTAGTGACACTGACAATATCATGAGTGAAAGTGGCAATATAGAGTAGAAAAATGCACAGCTTATTGTGAAAAATCGATTTCAATGATCCACGCAAATATCAAATTTTAGGTCAACTTTATATAAAAATATAAAATAAAATATTTCACAACACGCAATTGATTGGAAATTTTCTGTAGAATCTGAATTTTTACTGATATTTTGAAGTGAAATTTTTATAGCGAGGTAGTGCCTGGAAATCAAATGAAACTTTTGATGGTGTAGATACAGACAGTAATCTCATGAAATAGATTGCTGTGTGTTGAATCTATGTATGACGAGTGGTTGTACATAAATAAAGATGGTCAATGTTCGCATTCAACGTGATATTTGCGAGTAACAGTCAGGCGTTACGATCGTTTGCATTTCAACAGTTGTTTTTAGTTGTAACGATAATAGTAATAATGGATCCAGATACATTAGCTGCATAGAAAGAAGATGAAAATTAATGCCTTTATTAAATACAGTGTATAATTATTATTACAAAAGAATGAAAAATCAATTTTACTTATAAAAATATTGTCATATATGTATAAGGGTTTGACAGCACAAAGTACAAGCTGAAACTTTTTATACCGCCATTAGTTCTTAATACTTTTTTATTTTTGTAAACGTTTAGAGGCGTGCCGCCCCTTCCTCGGTACTGCAAGACAAATAATTGATGTTACATGGACACAGATAAATAAATATATTGGATCAAAAGAGAAGATTATTTTGTCTCATCTTCAATAAAATAAAATAAATAAATAATTTTAGTTAACATAATCACATTATTTGTTAACATGAAATTTGAATAATGTCACCAACGTGACTCATTGTTTATTGTATTAAAATAGAAAAAAAAAATTAAAATTGGAATAAATTCTTTGATGTAATTACATAGACATCTTAGCGGAGAGTGACATTTTAAATTTGCTATTTTCTTGTTATCGAATATGAAATATCAGGTAGATTTATTTCCCTGTGGGTTATTTTTTGTGGGTAATTTTTTGGGTGAGTGTTCGCATTATTCAAATAAACAATTTATTCCAATTTTAATTCTGTCCTTTGTGCCATCAAACCTATAGATATATGAAAATAAATTGAAGGACGTCGACTACATTTAATTTTATTAAAATATTTATCGATTTCATGTTTGAAAAGTTTGCGAGATCAAATAATTTTCATCCTTATTTGAAAATTTCTTACACATTATGATTTATTTTTATTAATAAGCTAACATAATGGAAACTAGTTGACGTTCCCGCCTCAAACATTATTTAAACACTGGAAGTCATAATTTTGTTCTATATTTTAGATCCAATAAACTATATATATACTTAAATAAGCTATCAGTCGATGTTGTAAGTTTGTAAATATATTTTACCTTTCAAGTAAGAACGTTCATCATCATTTTTTCCAATAGAACACCCTGTATATTTCGACATAATTTGATTCTGGGTGAAATTCTACATACAGCAGTGTATTACATTTATTTTTAGAAAGCTATAAACTTAACAATAAATAGCGTATTTATACTAGTTGGCATAGGGCAGAAGGTTAAAAAATGTCAGCTGTCAATAGATTTTCTAATAAAATTACATAAATTATCAACAATAGTCCAAGTTTTTAGATAAATTGTTGATATCTGACGCTAAGAATATATAGTCTGTTGGGCTTAAAGTTTAGAATACGAAAAATATAGCTTCCGACGTTTTTTAGTAAACAGCCTGTATTTTTTATACAGGTTTGATCAAAATTACTACTTTTTCATATAGGGTGTTTTTTTAAGTATCGGAGGCAAAACAAAAAACCTCAAAAAACGTAATTTTTTTATTGAGAAGAATATTTGGTATACTGTTGACATGTCTATCAGTTTCCCCGATCCCTCCAACAAACAATTTTTTTTTTCGGTCTTGGTATTTTATACCCATATTTTACACCATAATAAAGACTCTTTCAATGAATTTAATAGTAACATATTTAGATATTAAATACAGGGTTGTGACACTGATTACTCGATCCGCAAGACCAAGGATCCGGAACTAAATGTTTCAAATATCGACTAGAACCGCTGAAACCGGATCTGACTCCGGCGGCATCATTGTTACACATTAGAATATACTTGAGCGCATATTAGTTTGGACGGGACTTATTACCTATATCAAAAACTACTTCGTACTCACCTATAGCAAAAAACGTAATAAATCAATTCGAGCATTTCTGCAGCAAACGTATTAAAATAATGGACCAATTCAGTTATTTGTTGAATTCTTTGTCAAAACTTCAGATTTTATACGGGTTTATTCAAAATAATTGATATATTTAGATATTATATCGCCTAATAGCGAAAGATATTGAACACGTATTATCCCATTTTTTGTTTTTTTGCAAGGATGATAAATTCCTAGCAAAAACATTCAATCTTATGTAAGGTAGAAATATGTTCATTATTATGAACAACCCTGTATAAAATACAGTGTGAGTTTGTTTTATCTAAAGACAATAAAATATTGCAAAAGAACATATATATATATATATATATATATAATACGTGTTCAATATTTTAAAAAATGCTATTCGGCGATACCAATCTTGACCCTCTTCCCCAGACAGAGAGGGCGGGCAAGAGGCAACTTTAAAATCTTAAATAAGAACCACAATTTTTTATTGGAGATTCGTATTTTCCGAAAAAAGCTTAACTTTTGTATTTAACACTTTGCTCGTTGTATGATAGTAACTGTAACCAAAACATTTTTATACTTTTTTTTATTACAGCACTATCAATTATGCAACGAGAAGAGCGTTTAATAGAAAAGTTATGTATTGATGCCCAAGTAGCATCAGACTCTCTTTCGTATTAAGATTTCAAAGTTACCCTTAAACTCGATCTTGATTCATTCTGTGGGGTACTTGCCCCGGGGATATGTATTTATGTTATGAAAATCAACCCGAAAACTGTCAAGCAAAAAATCGAGGAAGTTCAAGTAATTTTATATATAAAGATTTTATCATTATCATATCCCCGGAGATTTGTAACACAGTCAGACAAGGTATGAATTTTACTGCCACAGTGAATGTGCTAAAAACTAAAAAGCTGCAAAACGTTTTTTCAAAAGATACTAAAATAATCTTGCAAAATAACTTCTGATAGATCATAAAAGACAAAGAATACTAAAACTAAGATTTCTAATGAAGTCCCCGTGAACTTAAATCGTTTAAAATTAAATTGGCCATGTATATTATGCAATAAATTTTGCTATCAACAAAATTAGATTTAATTAGAGTGAAATTTGAGCAAATAAAAACTGTTATTGCTTTGTTTTCTTTATGTAATATCTCACTAAAAATGTTTTAAGGCATTTAATAATACATTTCTTTCTATTAAATCTATTTATTCATTAAAATTGCTTGTTTATCACAGCAAAAATTATTTTTCCATTATATTATAACATTGACATTGTTTACAAAGGTAATATAAAGCATAAGTAACCCAAAGTTATGCAAAAAAAGTTTCAAATAAAAGTTATTTAAAATATTTTTCTGCACATTTAAAAAGAAAGAAAATTCAAATCCAACAAATAGCAGCCGAGATATAAAAAATCGCGCTTATCTCGTGACGCACAAGGAAATTTTGGTGAATTTTCGTGGCTCGGGCTGCTGATGCAGAACTTTTAAGCAAATAATAAAAAAAATTGGGCTGCTAATACATTTTGTAATTTCAAATTCCCCATTGACTGGCCTATTATATTATATGGGCTGATAGCACTGGCTTATTCAGATGAATGTTAAAATGCTAATTTTCGTAATGTTTGGTTAATTAGGTTAGTTTTTTGGTAAATCAATTTAAAAGTTTTTAGCGAATAAAGTTGAATAAACTTGTTTGTTTTGATAAAATATTTCTAAACAGCCCAAATTCCATTGTATCTAAATTTTAGAGTGAATAGAATAACAATTTTTGTTAGTTTTGATCAAATATTTTGACAGTTGTTAACAAATTAAACACTATAATTGTTTTATAATAAATAATAGTATATTACATAAAAATAATTGTAAGAAGCATATTACTTGCTTCCTGAACTTGAATACATTTTATTCAACTGATAAGTATATTGATATTTATATATCAATATACTTTTCAGTTGTTGCATTGAATTGCAAATTTACTCTTTTGTCATGGCGCCAACTTGTTTTTTGAAGCTGTTAAGTAATATATAACTTACAACACAGTTGATTTTTATTACGTAACACTGGTTGCAATGAATTATTATATATATATATATACACACACTTATATCGTAAACTGCGTGTAATTAACCATTTATTAACATAACAGTAGAAAAACTAATTTTTATTAGTAGTAGTTTATTTATTATTTTGCTTTAATCAAATTTTCCCAAGAAAACTTTCATTCTATATCGAATGGAAAAACTAGTCATTTGTGCCTGCTTTAGTGGCTTTTGTAAACAATATCAATATAAATAGGAATTTAATTTTATAAAAAATGTTTCTAAAATCAATTACTAAAAGTGTACTGTTATATAAATAAACTAAAAGAATATTACCAAGTTGGAGAAAGAATGAAAATTTAAAAAAAATAAATAAATAGCAGAACACTAACTAAATAAAATTTATAAATAAGCTTACTGGTAGCTTCTATACTTTTGTAAATATTTATATATTTATTATTTTAATTATAAATAAAGGACTAGAAAAAAATATATATCCATAACCTTCTGAATTTTATAAAAACCTTAACTATGCATACAATTTGTTTTGTTTTTTTTTAAGTTTTCATCATGCTTTTAGCTTGCACATTGATAAAGTATACAATATGATCCGTACCGCTTGCACCAAACAAAACTACATTGAAGTAATGTTATTGGCCAGTGATAAAGACCACTTGCAATTTGTTAAAAAAATTAAAACAAAAGAAAACTATTATCACAGAAGGTAGTAAGCCTTGCTAATCAGCTACTCTAATACGCAAAAATTAATTTAAAAAAATACTCATCAGAATTAATAATATTAAAACATTACGAAGAGGATCTCATCCCCGATATTTACCTGGATAATTTCTACACCAGCTGATAAGTCCATTAGGTTCTCGCTGTTATTAACATTATTTGTTGATGGCGGTGGTCCCACATCGATCTTCTTTCCGTTGTGCAAACAATGGCGGTAAAAACACTTGTTTCCAAATGGGCAGTGTCCACGTCCATGCTTAAAATATTTACAATCTTTCTTGGAGAGAGCTAATTTGTACTTATCAATCACTTTTTCTTTATCTTCTTTAGTATCCACCCAGTAAGCGCTCGGGCATACAAAATCGGACGGAATTCGGCATTCCGGACAAGATCTGTCAACAGAAAGTAATTTTAGTAACAATTTATTTTTAAAATAAATTTTTTATAGTGAGTACAAAAAAATGAAACAAATCAATTGAAACATTTTGATTTTGCTAGTGATACAAGGTAGTGAGGAATTTTGTTTTACACAGGGTTGTTCAAAATAATAAACATATTTAAATATTGAATACAGGATTGTTGAAAATAATGGACATATTTAATTAATTGATAAATATTTAGATATTTAATACAGGATTGTTCAAAATAATGGACATATTTAATTAATTGAAATTTTTTTGAAAAAAAAACTTAATTTCATAGATGGCTGTTAAAAATAATGGAATATTATGATATTTAATAAATTTCTTGCAAAAACTTTCAATTTCAAATATTTTGTACACGATTGTTCAAAATAATAAGACATATTTTGATATTTCATGAATTTCTTGCAAAAACTTTCAAGTTTAATATATTATATACAAAGGTAATCAAAATAATGACCAAATTTATATATTTTATACAGGGTTGTTTAAAATAATGGATTATTTAAATTTTTGATGAATTACTAAAACTTCAAATTTGATGTATTTCATACGGGGTTGCTTAAAATAGTGAGAATAAATAAATAAATTTCTTGGAAAAACTTAAGATTTTACTATTTTATACAGATTTGTTCAAAATAACTTACATATTTATTTCTACAAGCAAATTGCTTTATTTTCAAGTAAATATTAAATATTTGTATGTACAGGGTGGCCAAATTTGGACGTTACTATAGGCTTATATATCTCAGAAACTAAAAATGCTAGATGAATTCAGACAAGGTTCTCTTGAGCTAATTTTATGAAATGAGGTTAATGGTAGTGAACAGATTTTTATATAATTTTTAGTTTGATTTTTAGAAATTAGCTGTTTTCTATTATGTTTTTGATTTATTTCTTAAGTTATTGAAACAAAACTAACACATCATCTTATGGGCACTTTTTACGTAGAATCCATCAAGTCAATATCTTTTCTGACATTACATTTTTTAAATGTTTGATCAACTTTTTTTTTTCAAATATACTCTGCAATATTTTTATAAAATGTATAATTTTATCCTGATTTCAATGATATATAGTTTAATGGGATTGAAATGATTTGTTTGCAAACTCATGTTAATTATTTATATAATATGTTAAGGTTTTAATTCTTGAGTGGAACGATTCAATCCATTATTATTTCGAAACAACGGAAATGTCAGATATTGGGGAGCTACATTATTAACGCTGCCGGACTTAAGTCAATCCGTCCCAATACCACGTCACGTCGCATCAATGGCGGACGGATCCTCAGAACAATAAAAGGATACCAGATAAGATCTTAATACAATAAAACTCCAATTATGTAATTATTCTCTATTAAAAATATTGCATATGCAAATATTATTTATCAATAAATTTTTTTTAATTCTAAATTTGATGTTACATTTTTTTTTCTTTATATAGATACTATGTATTTAAATTACTAATAGTTAGTCAAGTTTAATGATTGTTGTTGGGGTATGTATGTGCATATATGCCTATGTATGTGTGTATATCCAATGATAACTTTACCTTCAGTATTGTAAGGCCATATTAGCTTATATCGGTTAGACCGATTTACCAATAAAGGTAATTATTATGCAGAATATAAGAGAAGGTATATTTAATCATAGTATCTGCAAATTTGATGTAATTTGGAAATACATTATATTGATTTTGGGTATTAAGCTTGAGTATTTATTAATTGACAATTGATGTTATCCTCTGTCGTGGTCCTGGGATTATACCAAACTTTCTTGTTGGGACGTTCAATCACATGACGCGTTACAAGTGAATTGTCCTTCTCCACTGGAGTTAGTCGGGGCCCCAATTCGGGACATTAATTTGGTGAAAGGTCAAAATATTTCAAGTACGTAAACATAAATAGTCATTGGGAAATTACACGTCTAACAGTATCAAGGCACTGAAACCCGAAACCCGAATCACAAAGAATCAAAGAATGTCGTAGTGTTAGTCAAATGATTAGTGAAAATAATATATTGTGCTAAATAATTTGTTTTGACCCAAAAATATATTTTTTTTAAATAATTTTCTTTTGTTAGCCAAATGTCATAAAATAGGTCTAAATGAGCATAAGAATTTAAAACAAGCATAAAAATTTTAAAAAAGCAAAAAGCATAAAAACTAAATGATTATGTTTCTCTAATTCATGGACATTCAAAGAAATGTTGTATATGCTATAAATATTTATGGTATTCATAAATGCTACAAATTTGTGAGGACTTTTTTTGGTTTGTGTTGGCCCTTTTTTGTGTCTTCTACATCAACTCTCCAATCTTTAGTGCTACAACTTATGTTTTTAATATAATCCTTGCCAGGGTCATATGATTGCCAATCCTTAATAAATTCATTCAACTCTGAGTGAGAATTTGTAATCAAGCACACCAGCCAATGTTCCCAGATTTTGCATTAAAGCGTTACTTAAGACGCCTTTTGATGACGTTTTTACAAAAAAGTCTATTTATATATTTTATACAGTGTAGTTCAAAATAAAATGTATTTTATACGGGTTTGATAACATTTATGGGCATATTTATATATTTTATAGAATTCAAAATAATTAACATTACTAAAAAATCATCAGATATTATGAACAGTGAAACTTCTTTAATTCGAATTATTATATAAATCAATAACTAATTAATCATTTATCATGTATCACTAATAAATTCTTTAATTTTTTCAACAGTCTATGGCAAATTTAATACAATATTTGACAGTATCAAGATGTTTGAATAACCCTGTATATTAAGTTTGTTAATAAATGGAATAATCAATCTATCTTTCAAATGCAACTTCAAATAAAAAGGTTGAGAACTACTGCTAAGTATGTTAATTTGGAAAGAAATTCTTACCTGATTATTTTGTTCTCGAACTGTTTGGATTGCCTCCACCGACGAATGCAAGCCAAACAGAAGCAATGATTGCAACTCGGAAGGATTCCAAATCGCTGTTCCTCTGTGCTCTTTTGCATTATAACCTCAAAACAAATGCCGCATATTTTCTCCTTAGATCTAGCAACGGCAAAAGCAATCTCCATATCACGTTCATGTCTTTTGATACATTCTTGAGTGTGTTTTTTACGCATATCCTCGTTGTACGGATGTAGGGCAGGTCTGGTGCACAAATCGCACATATCACCATGCAAATATGTACATTCTCCAGGCGGGTACTTGCAGATGCCGTCACGCTCAGCGTAAGGACATAGGCGTTTCTTACTATTACTTGTCGAATTGAATCGTGTTCTTGGAACAAATTCAGGTGCATTTATATTCAATTTGCCCAGGTTTATTTTATTCTGAGCTTCTGTATTGTTAGGCTTCAAACGTGGGGTTATTAGTGCTGTCGCTCCCAAACAAGACTCATCTTCACCGTCGATCAATAGATTATTGCTAGATGTTGAGGCACTGTTGTTCACATCGGAAGTTGACGGAGTTGGATTCCTGCAAGCAAAAAATATAGGATAAAATAATCACGCATTTTATTAAAATATTGTGTATATAATAAGAATTTAAAAAAATAAAATGTTTAAACAAATGCTTTTTGTAAAATTTAAATGGCAGAATAAGTTTTAAAATGTAAAAAGTTTTTCTAAACAAAAATAACAATCTTGTGAGTCTCACGTTCAATATAAAAATGTATGAAATAATAAAATAAATTGCTTCTGACTAACTCTGATAAGAGTCTCATATTACCGCTACAGTTTATTATCATAGCATCTGTTTGCGTCTTTTTTTATTACTTTTGATATAAATAATAAATAAAATAGTGATCCCTTAATCCCCCCGCCCCCCTTTAATTGTTTTGTATAACTTGTAACTACCTGTTCATCATCACTCACTAAACTGTTTTTAATTGTTTATTTGTCTATATAAATGTATTTTTCTGTAACTGTTAGCCACTTGATAATGAGCTTTAAAAATCAAAATACGAGTCGCATTTATTTTTATTTTTAATAAATAAATAATTTTTATGGTTCAAAAACAGTAATTTTTGTTTTATTTATTTCTTATAATAAAGTACCAAATAGTAGAGGTCAAAACCATCATTATTATGATTAAATATATTTGATTATACTTAATAATAATCATACTGACAAAACAATAATAAAAGAAAAAATATAATTGTTAGTATTATTTATACATGCAAACATTCTAAAAAAAAGTGGTGTGCTTGGACCACACATTAGAAGTAAAACTTTGATTATACATAACTCCATTTTTTTATAAAATGTTCATTACTACTTAATCATTACATTATGAATTATTAAATGTGAATCGCTACCCATAACCTACGACAAACGATTCTCGAGTCAGAACTTATAACACATATCCCACAACCAAGATATCCCGACCCGCAACCACCAATCCATGGCCCAAGACCACCAACGTAAGTCTCGCAACTCTCGGCCCCGACTCAGTAAGTTTCGGGTGATGAGTCGCGGATTCGAGGTCGCGAAACATGAGGCGTAAGTTGCGTACCGCAGGTCGTAAACATGAATCGTAATCGCAGTGGCCGCAAGATGCGGAAAGTAAGCCGCGAGTTGTGGTTCGTGAGATGCAGATCGCGGTATGCAGAAGGTAAGTCGCAAGTCAGGGTTCGTGGTTGACATTTAATAATACATAATATAACAAATGTCAAAAACAGTAATATATGTTTCAGCAAGTGATTATATTTATTATATGTAACAAAAAAAAAATTTAAATTGCCAGTTGCAAACTATCATGAAATGATGAAAAATGGCAATGCTAAAAAGATATTATATTACTATTTTTTTAAAAATGTTACAGTTGTCAAAAATAATAAAATAAGTATAAATCCCAGCCAGCAGAGTCACATCATTTTCACTTAATTTTTATTTATTTTCGTAAAAATAACGTCAGATGACCAATACATGACGTCTAATATACGTAATTTTTAACCGAACGTCTCATTTTCGACGTTATAATGACGTATTTTTTGTGTTATTTTAAAGACGTCATATTTCCCACGTCATGTTGAAGTTCATTTCACGTCGAACTACCACATGCGTCTTCTATTAGCCTCTGCTGTTACGATCTTATGCACACGGCACCAAACAATTCGATCTACACTTTTACAAATCTAACCTCACTCATTGGGCATGGCGTTGAATTTGAGGATGGTGATAATATTGTTATCAGTAGTTAGCCGAAAAGTTAAGTTAAGATAAAATAACTTCGGATATTCAGTCAAAGTCTTAAGTGAATTAGTTAAAAGAAAAAAGACGTCGGCCTGAATATTTATTGCAGCAGCAAATAACTCACGATATACGGCATCTAATAAAGTGTTTATAATTAATGGCAATTAATAATAAACCTTTTATTGGTTGAATGATAAGAGTATTAGATATAACGTAATTTTAGATATTGGAATGGGTTGTGAGTTGGGAATAGGACAATCGATTGTTTATTATTTATAAAATTATATTTATTTTAGCGTACGTTTCGGAGTTCTTTTGCCTGCCAGCGCTGAGAAAGAAGGCAGAACTCCAAAACGTACGTTAAAATAATTGATTTTTTTAAACAAACAACCGATTGTACCATCGCCAGCCCACTACCCATTCAAGTATTAATAAAACTATTGAAAAACAACCAGCACGTCTATTTGACGTCAATAACTAACATCTGTCAATTTCACGTTTAAAAATGACGTATTTGGTCATATTACAAAGCATTGCTTAGCTTTATGTCATAATGACCTAAACTATGACCAAAAAATGACGTAAATATGACGCGTCTTTGCTGGCTGGGATGTATTCAATTTTCAAAATAAACAGCTAGTAACTTGAAGTGTATATTTTTAACATGTGAAAAATATTTTGAAATGTAGCAGAAAAAATATAGTAAAAATGTTGAAAAAAATCAACAATTTGCAAAATATTATGAAATAATGAGATATATCGGAAAAATAATAAAAATTAATTTAAAAAAAGTAAAATAATCATATTGCATACTTTAAAGAAAATTGTCTTTACGTACTTTAAACACAAATGTCAAAAACAATAAAATATGCGAATTCCATTAAAACGCGTGTTACTTCTGATTTAACAGGAATTGATTGTATTTCTAAAATAAATTGTAAACATATTGTTTAACTGTTGCAAAAATAGACTATTTTAAAAATACTATGAAATGATGAGAAATAAAAAATGATGAAGGAAAAAAAAGGAAAAAATGCAATGAAAAGTATTTGAAAAATATCGAGGATACATTGAGAAAACTTATAAGTTTCGTAAATGCATTTGAATGGTTAAAAATAAAGAGATGTTAAGAATATAAAAAAAAAAACAATCGAGTACTGTACTCAAAAAGAATGTGCAGCTTAGTAAGCAAAATACAAGGTTGAACAAGCGTCTGCATGCGCAGCCTGTGCGAATAGTATCCGCAGTAACGCGGTACGCACACTCTGATTTAATCTACAACCTCGCTCAACTTCAGAAGAAACCCATACAGCAAGTCATATCATAGATGTTTACACATGAAAAATTTACAACTTCACTGTAATTTTTAAAGGTGCTTGAAAGATGTAAAAAAATAATTTGTCACAAATGCTAAATTTATGCACTGCTTTACAAAAACACTAAATAGTCTAACTTAAGCTAACAAACGTTATTTATTTATTTATAGCGTTTTCAGTTATAACAAGTTTGCTTTTAGCAACCGCGGTACTACAATTTGTTGGTCTTCCATAAACCTAAACTAACATAATGTTGTATGTGGACTAACTTTGTACTTTTTGTGGAAATATATTTAATTTGACTATAATTTCAGTTTAGTAATTTATAGCAGGCAGATTTGTAATAACTATTTGCATTTAGCGGCTGCAATATTTTTGTTTTCTTGGTCTTCCATAAAACTTAACCCAATGTTATATCTGGACTAACTGGACATTTTTGTAGAAATATATTTAATTTGTTTATAATTGCAGTATTACTAATTTATACCTCCCCCATTTATAACGTCTATTTGCTTTTAGTGGCCACGGTACTATTATTTGGTTGGTCTTCCACAAAGCCTATAAAAATATCCGCTTTTAGCGACGTCGATTATGGAGCCGACGTCTTTATTATATTTTTGCTTACTTATAACGTATAAGCAAGATAATCACTCACAGTAAAATGTTTGTATCGAAGACTTGTAAATTTTTAAAAGTTATAAAAAAACAAAATTTAGTTACTTAATCTGCAATTGTATTTTTTATTCTATTAATATTTCCATAAAAAGTTTACTACTCGATCTAACGTCAAGCCCGAAGGCGAAATTTTCGTTCCCTTAACTAACGTTATATGCGCCTTTCACTGTATTCAAAAAAATTGTTGTCAACACCCAAACAGATTAATATTATATAAACTGCAATTTAATTAATTAATTATAAACAGTAATTGCAATAAATATTTAGTACATAATAAATTTACAGACAATTTAATTTGCAAAACTTACTCGTATAGTTTATTATAGCCTTCTATAAATTCCAAGAAATACATTTTGAACACAAGTACCACTTCAAGAACGCGGAGCAAACTGAAATTTTTAATGAAGGCGCTGTGCGAACTCAACACGATATATTTACAAGCGCTAATACGCAAACGCAGATTTAACTGTATCAAATTTATTTTGTTATATCCTAGTCGGTTGTTTTACTATAACTGATGCAACTATGAGTCATGATTATTAATCGAAAGATTAAAATTGTTTTCATTAAACGACCATAATCATGATTATTGTTTAGAAAATGTAACAATACATTTGTTATATTTTGCATAATAAATTAATGCGATAATTGTTAATATGTATGTTGAAAAATTAATTGTTTTCGGTGCTTGCAAAATTTACAATTGATCTAATAAATATAAATCTAATTCATAATTTGTATGGGAATTAATAGCGCAGACGCAATTTTAGCGAATCCGCAGTAAAATCATTCGCTTTTTTTGACAATTATAGTTCCGGCTTAACCGAAAGTAAATTAGAATTAACACGTTCAATGCCCACCTGATATTTACTATTCCACAGCCTTTTCAACCTCTTTTTCCCACAATCAAGATCGTGACAGACACATAAGTATTAATGATTTCTATTAATTCGAATACTTGATTGGCAAGTAACATTAAAACAATATACAAATAGTATTCAAAAAATGCTTTAACCCCGTTTGTTTTAAGCAACATATTGTTAAAGAAAATTATCCTAGGTTTAAATTAATTAGTGACCCAAAAAAACTATTTTAACAATATCACTTCCGGTTAAGCCGGAAACTGCAAGAAAATTACAGAGAATACTGAAACTAATAAAATATATACCTTCAAAATAACAAAGTTGACGTTATAGCCGAATAAATCTGAAACAGAATTGTCTAACAACCTTTTATGATAATTTCGACAATCCCACTTCAGATTTAAGCAAACTTACTTCTAAAAAACCGAAAGTAAAATTGTGAATATACTTAGATAAAAATTTAAGATGTCGTAAGGACTATACAGATTAATCCCACTTCCAGTTTATGCGGAAGTAAACCATTTTATTTTTATTCTGAAATTATGATAATCATGAATTATATAACAAATTTAAAAATATTGAATATACAGAGTGATGTGATCAATACACTTTATCACATAAAAAATTAAGAATGAACTATCATATATTTTATAATTATTTAAAAAATAACGGATTTAGGGCTTTATCCAAAATATTACACAAAGCGAGTTCAAACATTTCCGCTTAAACCAGGTGTTAACTTTTTTTGCTTAAATAGCTAATAATAAATAAAGTTTGTTCAAAATATTATTTTCATATATTTAAAAATAATTAAATATAACATAAACAATGAAAATTGAATACCCTGTACATGTATACCGGTCGTTCACGGGATTTCCGTACATAGGCCAATCGTTCTGCCTAGAGAGAGAACCGGTGGATACATTCCACTCGCGTGTCGCGACGTATTTAAATGTCGCAAAAATATGGTAATCAATTGATGGGATTATTATTCAAGTAATTTAAAATAAACTGATTCTCTAAAGTAAAATTAATAATTAACAATATTTTTAAATTTAAAAAAATACTTTAAATTAATAAAAAATCTTTAACACAACAGCCAACTCCACCAAATAAAATAATAAACGTGGATTCGTCAGTAAACACGATGTTTTCTCGTGTGCCAGAAACACCTTAATTTTAAGTATATCTAAAACTTCAATTGTGGAATTCTTGACAAGCGTTGTCATTCTTTCATTGATTCTATATCTATTAATAATGAGCAGCTGACTGTAACTGACAATGTTTTGTTCATAGGAATTGCACTGGATGCAAACCTGTCATTTCAACACCACGTAAACTGCGTAATATCTAAATTAAATAAAGCCTATTATGAAATTAGTTCATTAAACAAAAGTTAAATTGCGAAAGCTTAATATCCGTATATTACGGTTTTGTTCATTCCATTTAAGTTACGGCATTATTGTCTGGGGAGGTTGCTTTTCAAAAAACGAACAACATTAAACTCTTATTACTCAAAAGAGAATCTTAAGGTTGATGTGTAATTTAAATTATAAACAGTCATGTCGACCGCTTTTCAAAAAATATAAAATTATGACCTGTGTGCTCAATATGTACATATAAAGTTTTAATATATGTACACAGCCATCACAAAAACATAATGCTGATTATTACCATAACATTCGTCACAAAGGTACATGCAACCATTGGTAACCCAAGAATTATATAGAAAGTCCCCTCGCTACCTTGGGTACATATAATAAACTTCCTTCTTCTAGAATAAAACAATGATCGGAAAAACATTTAAAAATTGAGTTGAAAAGGTCGTTAACAAGCGATTATTCTTACACTATAAATGAAATTGTATGATTTTTTAAAATATTTTAATTTGAGTATTTTTTAGCTTAATATTTAACGTAAAACTTTAGTTTTTAATTTATTATAACTATATGTATACTTTGTGTATACCATTACTATGATCTAACATATTGAATAAATTATTATTATTATTAATAGTCCAAAAAAATAATTGCTGCGTTGCGAAAATGCGAGCAAGAGGCCGGCGGCAAAACAAAAAAAAGTCGATGTTGAATATTATGACTGAGCAAATTATTGTTTCCACGCCGCAGTCTGCATTCACAAAATATTTTTTAGTGGAATTTTAAAAAATATGTGAAATAATTCAACAGCAATTGCACGCTGTTGAATTATTTCA
This sequence comes from Tachinus sp. AB-2021, assembly GCA_030264575.1. NCBI lineage: Eukaryota > Metazoa > Arthropoda > Insecta > Coleoptera > Staphylinidae > Tachinus > Tachinus sp. AB-2021. Next base: position 1,296 of record JARJEC010067735.1, on the reverse strand, counting down.
CATATTTTCCCCAACGGGAAAGTCGCGGGTCTTGGGTACGTCGTCTATCGGTCGTAGATCGGGGGGCACGTTGTCGGTCGCATGCCTTGAGTCGCAGGCTGTGGGTTTCATAAAGCAAATGCAACATTCGCAAAGAGTAAGATAGAAAAGATAATGAATTAATGAGTGCAATCGAAATTGGTGGCGAGTGCCGTGTGGTTCGTAAATCGGGGGTTTTCGTTCAAGCCAGAAACCAAAATATTAAATAATTTATAATGTAAGTAATAAAAATTTAATAAAAAAAAGAAGTCGTCGCGAGACGCCAAGTAGATGTGAAACATCGAAATCAACTTTTCACCTAAAGCTATAAATTTTTGTGGTGCATATTGTCACTGTCACAATATTTTTAACACAAGAACTGTTGTTACTACCAAGATGAATGTAGTACCAGGCGTCCTTAGATGCTCCACATGAAAAATGTAGTTATACTTCTCATGTGTGGTCAAGCATACTCACATTTTTTGGTCACAAGGCGGCCGTGTCTCTCTTATTCCCCCTAATAATTTTTACCGTTGTTGTACGGGTTCGGGACAATTTCGCGAGACTTTCAACCTCACTTATTCTGGAGATGTATCTGGGATAGCGGTTTTCGTTCGCGGAAAAAGCCATAATTCCAGATTGCGTAAACCAATCTAAATGCGAAAAGGGCGTCAAAAACTTCTCAAATTTGACTTTTAATTTTTGCACTTCCAATGCCCGCTTGACCTTTCTTGTCGAAAAATGTCAAAAAAAAATACAACACAGTTGTGAAAATGGTGTACTTTAGGGCAAGGATGTGCAGCTCAAATCGTTTGGCGTTAAAAAAAAATCAGTGCATACAAGATGTGTAAACATATACACAGACACATACACACTCACCGACTCACTCACAAGCATCACGATTGACTACAAAAGCACAGCACAGCCATTCATTTGCGAATGCATACACCCGTCGCACGCATATTTTAACCTGACTCTGACGTCCAATTTTCAAATAAATCTCGTCCACAGAGTGATAGCATAGATCTTTACATATCAAAAATCAAAAATATTCTAAACACCTACCACACATAAAATATAAAACAAAAAACTTATTAAAAATATGTACTTGCCTTTTAAAATTTTAAAACAATATCTAAAAAAGTACTTAGAAAATAAAATAAAATATAGAAAGCTTAATTAAACCGAAAAAAAAATCAATTGGGCTGTGGGTTAGCCATATCTTCTTCAGGGTACAACTTTGATAGAATTTTTGACTATATTTGGTTTAGAGATCAT
>JARJEC010067720.1:0-11130 GCA_030264575.1 Tachinus sp. AB-2021 | reverse complement strand
ATATTATGTTTGAGTTAATTATTAGCATAAAGTCTATTTAGGAGGGAGCATATATATAGCAATTTTTAATTCATTCAATGCCTGACTATCCGCATATAATTACTTCATGCAAGTCCCGGCGGATGGCCGCCCCCATTTCAATATAATAGTCACATACAAAGTGCCATGGGTTTGGCTATCAGCACTCGAATTAAATGTTCGGGGAGGGGTTGGATCAAATGGAACTGTACATTATACACACGTCAAATCCTCGCAAATGACGGTTCTGATATATATACTCACTCGCACACGAGCTAATCCATCCCCTAACGCACATACTCTCAACGATCGTTTCGCAGTCTTTTTAAATAAGTGATGATCGCAACCAAACGGATTTCCATTTTGCAAATTATTATACGGTAGCTTTATATTTTTTTTTTGCGGGCGGCTACCTAGCCGGACATATTAGAAAAATTAGCGGACCGTGTGATATGAAGCATAAATAGAAACGCCGCCGGGATTTCTAATAAATTGATTCCCGATGATTTGTTTGCAGCTGGAAAACTTTCATGCAATTACTTTGACTTGTTTATATTATCCGGTTTGGGCTTTATGAAAGAGACGGAGCACTCCGGCAGATTAAAAGCCGTACTTTATATATTCTTTTATTACATATTTTTATACAAATAAATGAGCGGTAAAGGGATGTATTTTGCCGATTGAATTAGTGGATGGGGGGGGGGGAGTTTCGCACGCGGACGTCTTAGGAGAAAAGGGTCAAAGCAATTTGAATTCATTGGGGGGTGATGGATGCGTCGATAGGTGTCCCCGAAAAAACAATAATTTTTCATGTTGATAACCGGGAGGAGAAGTTGAATGTTTTTGAGAAGGGTAACATAATGTATTAAATGCGGAATAAAATATGGAGTTTTCGGCGACTTGGGAGTCGCGTGTGCTAGGATTAAAAAAGTTCGTCCACTCAATCTTGCCGGGGCAAAAAGAGGGCCGACGTCAGCGCCGCCGCAGCGATATTGGATGGACCTACTCTTTCAGTCCACTTTTTTTACTTTCCAAATGAAATCTTTTATGATTGATAGACAGTCCGGTCCTTCCATGTCCACCCATATATTGGGGCGGCATTCCGCGTCGCATTCGCTGCAGTTTATCGTCCGCGTATATTCTCTCGATCCATTGATAACGCCGGAAACGCTTTGTTAAATTCCAATGTATTTTATGCCCCAACATCCCGTCTTTTGTCCCTAATCTACTGCGATTTATTAGATTCAAGGAAATATAAGCCGCGCAAAACAATCCCGATGGACGAAAAAAGCCGTGATGTATTTATAAGTGGCGTTGTCGCATGACAGCAGACGCCGGCGTCGCAGCAATTAAAGAAGCATCAAGCCTAATGCGCTATCTGGCTGCCATCAAACTGCACTCGACTATAGCACAAACTCCCCTCTTGATAATAAGTCGATGTTTGTTTATGGGCCACATTTTCCTTTTTGATGGCGGACATCAAGAGCGAAGATATATTTTATTTTATGCCGCCATTTTTATCTCGCAAACGTCCACTAAAACATTGTTACAACACATGCTTCTTTACTTAGTAACAGACACCATAATTGCCAACCGCCCTTGCGCCATAAATATCTACAAAATTAACGCAATAAAGCAACGGAAATATTTTTCCTGCTCACACACAGCCACAAAACCACAAACTTTATCCTGGCCTGCATTAAAAGATGTCAAACAATTAATAAAATTGCTATTTTAAATATATTGCAAGTTTTTATTTCAGTTTCGTGATGTACGCGTCGAGCTCTTTCATTTGAATACCATGAAGGCCATTTGTGCCGTAAGTCGCACTTCCGGCCGCCATTTTTAATTCTGGGAAAAGGTAACAACTTCCGGTAGCCATCTTGGATGAATTTTTCACTCACTCTGTATACGCAATGCCTTCCCCCAACACCCTGTATATTACCAATACTCAGCCGCCATCTTGAATCTATCCCAAATAATTCTATCGATGACGTGCGCTAATGTGTAGAAAAATTTAAAAAATTCTCCATCCCACTCTTTCCGATTTTCAAGTCTCACTTGCTCTCACGGAGTTCTTATGAGAGATAAGAAGGGACGTGCAGCCAACCGAAAGTTGCTGATAAGAACTGATAAGACCCAGACGGCTGATAAGGCCCCGGATGTGATAAGGCCAGATGTTGTGACGTACTTCCGCCCCTCCCCTTTCCACCACTCCTACCCCCACCCTTGTGACGTACTGTCTGCCTAAATCGCCCCATTACCTACTAACATTGCTGCACTTTTAGAGTAGATTCTTTCTTCAGCATAGCCTTGATGCGGTGTTTAAATAATGTCTCCGCAAATTCAAGAAACTTGACCGGCTCCTTGCATATTAAACAGACTACAAATCTCATTCGCAATCTGTTTGTGAAAGCAGGCTAGATGTCAACCCATTTTACGTAGGACCCCACATAGAGCTCTAAGTCATTGCTATAAAACCGTTCATAAGACCGATGAAGTTGGTGACGTGCTGCTTCTCGCTTATACTTCTGGTAGTTTTTAGCGCGACATTCATTTTTCAAATGCCGCTGCTGCATTGTTTGATTGCTGCGACCGCTTCATCGGGATGCTCGCGTATTTTAAGCATTTTAAGCGGGATTCCTCAACAAGTTTTGCGAATACCGAATACATGTCTGAAATAATATTTTTAAGTTATGTTCAAGCTGTTGCTTAAGCATAAGATTACTAATGAATTTAAATCGATTTCCGGGCTAATTTATGGTTTTGTAAATTGAAGTACGTTTTAATATTCGCTATATAATTGTTTTTTCAAAAGGAAATAAGTATTGATTTTCTAATAGTAAACTTTCGGGAAAAGGTATGATTTGATTGTAACATCAGCTGTATTAAATTGCTGATTATTTTATTATGTGTCACTCCAGCGCTTATCGCCACAGACATCCTGTGTCCGCATTATTTGCAAGTGTCTTGCTTTAATTGTTTGTAATTGTTTTAATTACCATTTCAGAAATTAAAATTTGGTCATCATTTTGGTTTATGAAAATCTTGCTGAAAATTAGCTGACCACAGAGACCAGACACCAGAGATGTGTACATTTTTATGGGATTTTGCGGAAGAACTTGTTATTGCGTGGTTCCAATGCTATAATAAATACATTCAAAATGTGCAAGATAAATTTTAATTAACATTTTTATCTTCAATTTAAGAAATAAAAAAGGTACAATTCCCGTAAAATCTAATAAGAAATACATGCTAAACCCTATGAAAAAAAGGTTGCATAATGTTTGCCACTGTTTCACTTAGCTGTTATTATGCGTCCGTTCCATTTACGTAAGTATAGAGTTCAATGTTTGATACCAACAACGGTAACCCAGTGCACCCCATGAAATTTTACCATCACGCTGGAACGTCAGCGTAAGGTTTTAACGTGCGACGCTATTATATCCATTCCCGGATTGGAGCGTCTTGCGCCGCTTCGGTGGATTGCGATGCGTTTCAAAGCCACAATTATAAAAAACACATAAACCACAATATTTAAACATCCTTCATGAGTACAGCGACACTCAACTGTTTTTTTAATAATCAATTAATTTAATTTTATATAAAATATTTTATTCTTGTATAAATTCACGATATATATAAAATACATAAACTCACATTATTTCGTCTAAGTTTATATATTACAGATTTTGTTTCATTTAAAAGTAAAGAAATAAAAATAAGAGTATTTTATATCTGCTCTTTGCACATTTTTACAAGATTTCTTTTTGCTATTATTTCAACTTAATTTTTGGCATCAAAGTATTTTTTTAAATATATTCTAATAATGAATACATAATTAAGAACAAAAATGATGCAAAATGTTATCACTAAAAATTCTAAGAACGTAATGAAAGAGTTTTTGATGTGTGAACATCTATGCTTGTTACGGTTTATTTTAGCTGAACAATTATTTATTTGGTTTATTGGTTTAACTATAGACAATTTATATTACCGGAATTCCAAATGTTGCGTTGCCGTACACAAAATTTCCTTGTATTTGAATAATTATTTATATTTTTGCAGAATAATAATAACAAATTTCATTTAAGAACTGAGAGAATTGGCAACAATTATTCAGTGTAATTTTTAGCATGCGCAATATTTTATCACTAATGCGTAAATTATCTTATTCCGAAGACAGTTTTTTCGTATCGTCGTATCACATGGGATTAATGTTGATTAAACATTTTGTAATTTAAAATAAATCAATTGATTTTTTATGTCGTTAATTTGGATAATATAACGGACTAACAAGTAATCATATTCACTACGAAGCCGCATAATAAGCCAGTCAGTAGAGGTATTCTACGTTGTAAAAGGTATGCTTTTATTTTTTTAACATATGTTACACATATTTATTAACTCAATTTTTATAGTACTAATAAAACATAATTATCGATTCTCTTCACCTATGTCTCTCACTTCTGCTTTTGAAAATTACAAAAAACTATAATAAGCTTTGTAATCTTAGTAAGTTTATGAATTAATTATCTCTAAGTACATATTTGTCACAAATACTATTTAACTGGGATCACTTAGATACCTAACAGGCCACTATATTTGTCACAAAGACTATTTAACTTGGATCACTTAGATACCCAACATTCCACTATATTTATCACAAAGACTATTTAACTGACATCACTTAGATAGCCAACAGGCCACTCAGGCATTCTAAAAGTAAACGTAGGCAGTAATAAATACACTTTTCTTCGACCGTACGTTGCGTATCATATAGAACACCGCTAACATACGATCTCAAGGCAGACACTTAGTCACTTCTTCTTGTTACTACTATATGCAATTAAATATAAATAACATAAAACTTACATATTCTAGCAAAATACTGCCATTCACTGTCACTGATTGATACTATTAATTATTTTTAATATCAGTGACAGATCTGATATTATTTCACCAGCTACTATATAATTAATATAATAACATAAGTTAAACATCTTACTTAGTCGTTTCATTCGGCTTTTCTGACTTTTGAACTTCCCCGTTCAGATTCTTCGATCTCTGTGATATGATTGTCAAAATCATTTTCACTGGAACTGGATATACCACCTTCAGGAATCCAACTTTTCAATTAGATAACAAATTCAATTGTTGTAAAAACTTTGCGTTTACTTTGGCCAGATGTTTTTAACTCCTCTAATACATAGCGATCATTATGAAGTTGTTTTTATTACCTTAAATGGTCCCATATAATAACAACTTTTTACTTACTCCAAATGCTTTATGCTTGCGTACAATAACAAAGTCGCATACTGTATATTCTTTAGCTATTTTTCTTTTTTAATTGTACCGCAACTTAGCGGTTTCTTGTTTTTCTTTAACAATCTTACTCACATTTTCACGTTTTTGCTTGATGTCTTTAATTATAGGTTTTCTGAATTTCAATAGATACAAACGAATCAGCCGAAGCTCTGTGCCTATATCCCATCAGTAGCTCTGTAGCAGTTTCTTTGTAGCAGAGTTAACAACATTGTTAATTTAAAATTGAATTTGCAAAAGTTTTGTTTCCCAATCTTTCTCTTTTTCAATAGTTGAGCTTAAGGTTGACAAAATTGTTCAATTATATCTTTCAATTTGTCCGTTTGCACGTGGTGTTGCAACTGCATTTCTAATGTGACGAATGCCTTTATACAGACAAAACGTGGCAAAATACCTTGAGGCAAATGCAGTTCTTTGGTCTGATTGGTCTGATCAATATGTATTGTAAGGTACGAAATTGACACTTTTTAAATGGATGTAACATTCCTTCTTGTTTTCCCTTTGGTGTTTTATAACATAAGCATCTCAGACAAAAGGCAATATTTTTTTGAACATAAATATGCATATTAAGAAATCAATAGGTTTCTCGTAATTTCAACAGTGTTTTTTCTACTAAAAAGTGGAGAAGCTCATCATGTGCAGTTCTAACAATATAACGACACACACTTCTAGGTACTACCCATAATTCGTTATTTCCTATTTCTGACATTATTTAAATTTTTTTATCTGTCATCTGACCAGCTAAAATTCAATCTGCAGTTTCATTCCAAAACACAAATTGCTCATCCGCTTGCTCATTGAAACATATAGGATTCCTGCTTAAGCCATCAGCATGCTTGATATTTGTTTCTGGGCGATGAACAATTTCAAATAAAAATTCTTGAAGCCACCATCTGGCTGTTTTTGGTAGTAAGTCTTTTATTTTTCGCTGCTGCCTTTATGGCTACAATCAGTGACTACTTTAAATGGTATTTCCTGAAAACATACTCTACATCTCTTCAGCGTTTCGACTACCGCCAAGATCGCTAACTCATAGAAATGCCAGCGCATTTCTGTTTCCGTGAGTTGCCGACTAAAGTAACTAACTGGCTTTTGCTCACTTATTCCCGATTTTTGTTACAAAATTCCGGCGATTCCATATTGACAAGCGTCAGTGTAAACTTCCGTTTCAGCAGCAGGGTAGTAAATTCGGAGTATGGGTCTATTAATTAGCAATGCTTTGATTCAATCCTTTGATTCTTTCAAAGACTTTGTCCCATGTATTGTCTAACGTTGTGTATATATTATGCGGGGTTGGAAAATCCATAACAGCTTTTATTTTGGTTGCTCCGGGTCTTATACCATCTTCAGTAACTTCATATCTTAAATAATTAACTGATGTTTATAGAAAATAATATTTCTGGGGGTTTAAGGTCAATCTATTTTAACAGAAAGTTTCAAATACCAACTTAAAATTTTCCAGAGCATCTTCTACCAAACCAGCTGAGTAAAGGATCCATCCAACTAGGCTAGTGCTACAGTTGTGCTTAAAGGTCCCAGCATTTGATTGATTAAGCGTTGAAATACAACAAGAGCACTGCATAAAACAAACAGCACACGATTTAATTCTTATTGACCATCACAGGTGATAAATGCCGTTTTTATTTTCGACTAATCGTCGATTTCTATTTGGTAATATCCCGAAAATAAATCAAAACTTGTTTAAAATTATAACTTCTAAGTTGGTCAATTTGATCTATCTATCATCTATCAAAAGTAGCGGGTGCCGATCTTTTTCAGTTGTAGAATTTTTTTTTTGTTTATTTTAATAATTGTCCATTTGGTTTATTGACGGAAAGAATGGTGAAGTAGTATCGCGTATGATACCGACCTGTTTCATTTCATTTATCATTCCTTTTACAAGCATCCGTTCTGAATGAGCCATTCGGTATGGGATATAAAATATTGGTTTTTCCATTGTTAACGGTATGGTCATTTTTGTGGTTTTACTAGACCCAATTTCATCCAATGAAGTAGCAAAACACTTGTACAATTAGAAAAGGTATTTCAGTAATGCATTTGTCAATTTCAATAACCACTGGTACACTTTTTCCTATAGTCTTAATTACCCCACCACCATAACAATGTATGTACGTAGCATCGTTTTTAAATAAAATCCCCAGTTCAATTGCAACTTGTTTACACATTAGCATCATAGTAGACCTAAAATCACTAAATGCCTTTACTGGATGTTTATTAACTACATTTTTAAAATATTTTTCATCAATTACCTAGTTTCCTATAATCGTATTTATTTTCATCTGGTTGACTGTTTTCTTTGGGCAGTTTGACGCATAGTATCCTATTTCCCGGCACAAATAGCATCTATGAAGCATATTGCCACTAAAGTTTCTGCTTGGTTGAAACATAGAACGAGTTGCTTTTCTTTTGTATCCAGTGAAAATAAATCGATGAATTCATGTTTCTTGTGTAGATTTTCCTCTAAACGTTTTTAAAATTTTCAATAATGCTGTTGGAGAAGTTGTTTGGGCAACTTTGACATCTTTTAATCCATCGATTATAAGATTTACTGCAATCTTGTCGTAGTAATAATCAACCATTTCTTCTTTAGGCATTTTCATGCGATTGACTAATTTCCTTAAAATAATTACGTAGTTATATCCTCTGAAAATGCATTGATGAGAATGTTCTTCAATTCTGCCCAATTATAGTCCAATTTTGTTTTGGAGTTAACAAAACCATGATAATGCTCTTCCTTTCAGATTTCCTGTGGTGACATAAATAACGCTGCTTTCGTCCCAGTTATGAATCCTAGCCAATTGCTCAATATTGTCGATGTACTTCCGTATTGAGCTTAACTCGTTGGCGGGGTCATATGGTGGAATTGTCATATCTTTTATGCCATGCATTCCTCTTATTGCCGTTGTAGAGATGTTGATATTTACAGCAGTTGACTTAGTTGATATGTTTCCGTCAATTCAATCATCTGCCCCAAATGATCTACATTTTGAAACAGTGAATTGATTGCTTCACTCGAGCTTCCTGATATTCTAGCATCTGAACAATTATTATCTTCAGGTAAATATGTCTCAATTCTATGCAATTTTTCACTGACGAGACATCTTATCAAATAGCAAATAACTATCAACAAAATTATCGTTGCAAGTTACCGTTATTATTAAAATTCAAGAATATGTTTGACACATCGATAATTATAAAATTATTTCACACAATTTGCTATAACTTGCAATTAATATTTTAAGTATTAAAACAAATAATTAATTAATTATCTCTAAGTATATATTTGTCACAAAGACTATTTAAATGGGATCACTTAAATACCCAATAGGCCACTATATTTGTCACAAAGACTATTTGACTAAAATCACTTAGATACCCAACAGGCCACACAATCATTCTAAAAGGATAGTAAACAAGGTCGTAATAAATACACCTTTCTTGGAGAGTACGTTGCGTATCATCTAGAATGCCGCTAAAATACGATCTCAGGGCAGACACTTATGTTGAATTTATCTTAGCGATTTAGCATTAAAAATATATTTAAAATTAAATATAACTTTAAATATAGACGTGATGAAGTTATGCAAAGAATTTAAATATAAATTTAAGGATTTACGCATGCGCGTGTAAACGGGCGCTTTTGTCTGATTTAGCTGTGTTCGTTTATTCTGAACCAAACACACTTTATATTACTATAGAATTTAAGTTTTGTACCACCGAAGTTACAAATATTACGAAGTTTCAAGGCCAAATCTGAAAGCCATGGCCTATGCTAAATTTCCATAAATGGGTATATGACAACTCTAGTATTAGTAGTACACTAATACTAAATCGGTTTCATAAATTCGCCATTAGTCACTTTTTCTTGTTACTACTTTACTATATGCAACTAAATATAAATAACCTGATATTTTAGCAAAACACTGCCATTCACTGTCACTGATTAATACTATTTATTATTTTGAATATCAGTGCCAGATCTGATATTGTTTCACCAGCTACTATATAATTAATATACTAACATAAGCAAAACATCTTACTTAGTCATTTCACATGTATATATGACCTCTGAAAAACTTTTGGCAACTGAAAAACCTCTAAACTTTGGGACTTTTTTTGGTTTTTTGCCTATATCTCCTAAAGCGTGTATTGTATCAAAAAAGTTACAATATAATCAATTGAAGTGTATTAAAGATTATGCGTCGACTAAGAATAATTACATAATAATTAGGTCAAGTAGTAAAATCATAAATTACAATAAAATCTGCTGCTAGAAATGAACCCATTACAACACAATGCTGTTTCAAATTTTATTGACTAAAAAGTACTATACCTATCCCCATGACCACAGGCAAAACAGCCATTTAAAATTTATTCAAAAAGATTATTAATTATATGTTATAATAATAGAATAATAATAAATGTAAATTTACAATAAGCAAGTCGGCATCTTATTGTGCTTAATTGACTTTAATGCCACCATTTTTAAAGTCACTTTTCAGAAATTCAATGAGACGACTTTTATTTTTCTCATTTTTAAGATTTAACAAATTAGCTTACATTTGTCATGTCTCTTAAGAAACGAAAATTTAAGAATGCGGATATCAAACACGACGACCAGGAATGACGCAACTTGTAGGCGTTCAAACAGTTTCTTTATTTATAATATAATATCTAATTTACTATATTTTTGTCCACTTAACAAATAAAAATAAACATAACTTAATTGATTTTAAGTTTAATACATACGTTTTAATCAATATATTGATTATTGACAAAACTTTTAATGTATCCAGAGCATACATTGCGTATTTAAAAGGAATAAAAATATAACTTGCTCTAGTTGTTATACTTATGTTCACATATCTATCTTGATTTTTGACAAAGTTAGAAAATTTGGTCCTTTTTGATTGTTGTTTATGACCTTACTACTTGACTGAATCATTAAGTAATTAATCTCAGTTGACGCAAAATTTGTTATATTGTACTGGTTAGGGGTTATAAACAAAAAAATAACTAAGGTGAGAAATTATTACACTTCATTTGCGATTTAATTTATACCACGTTTTTAAACTTCACATTCATATTTTCATTCGATCTTTCGTTTCGTTTACAATTATTATTGGATTTAATAATAACATCTACCCCACGTATTAATTGTGCAAATACAAGGATTAAGTACGTTACCTCGTTCAAGGACCGTTGATGATATTTATTCAATGCAAGTCCACGCGGACCAGGACTGCAGTTCTATCATATGCAGCGAACAACTACCGTTGAATAATTTAAAACACTCGGTATTTTCTATTTCGTTAATTTGATTAATTTAAATATTCATTTCCAAAATGATTCAATATTTATTTATTTGTTGTATTGAGTTATTGATATTACTTTTTACTTTTCCCCCTATATAGGGAAAAGTATTGGATTCATACCAAAAATTCGAAATTGAAATATAAGGGAGCCTAAAAAAGTCGTTTTTAGAAAAATGTCTGTATGAATGTGTGTGTCTGTGTGTCTGTGTCTCGTGTGTCTCGTGTGTCCGTGTCTCGTGTGTGTGTGTGTGTCTCGTGTGCGTGTATGACTCGTGTGCGTGTGTGACTCGTGTGCGTGCATGTCTCGAGTGCGTGTGTGTCTAGTGTGCGTGAGTCTCGTGTGCGTGTCTCGTGTGCGTGTGTGTCTCGTGTGTGTGTGTCTCGTGTGCGTGTGTGTCTCGTGTGCGTGTGTCTCGTGTGCGTGTGTCTCGTGTGTGTGTGTGTGTGTGTG
>JARJEC010067713.1:0-11703 GCA_030264575.1 Tachinus sp. AB-2021 | reverse complement strand
ATTTTCAATTAAATGTTTCAAAAATTCACTTCTAATGGGGATCAAACCCATAATCTTTGGATTTCGTGTCTACTGGTCCATAACCAGTTCTATTCCCATCCGAGGTGAATTTTTGAAACATTTATTTTGCCATTACTCAATTTTCATTACTTCATTTTGAAATAAATGTTTCAAAAATTCACTTCTGATGGGGATCAAATCTATAATCTTTGGATTTCATGTCTAATGGTCCATAACCAGTTTGATCCCCATACGAGGTGAATTTTTGAAACATTTATTTTGCCATTACTACATTTTCATTACTCCATTTTGAAATAAATGTTTCAAAAATTCACCTCGGATGGTGATCAAACCTATAATCTTTATATTTCATGTCTACTAGTCCATAACCAGTTCGATCCCCATCCGAAGTAAATTTATTAAACTTTTATTTTGCCATTACTCCATTTTGAAATAAATGTTTTAAAAATTCACATCTGATGGGGATCAAACCCATAATCTTTTGATTTTATGTCTACTGGTCCATAATTAGTTTGATTCCCATCCGAGGAGAATTTTGAAACATTTATTTTGCCATTACTCCATATTCATTCATCCATTTTGAAATAAATGTTTCAAAAATTCACTTCTGATGGAGATCAAACCCATAATCTTTAGATTTCATGTCTACTGGTCCATAACCAGTTCGATCACCATCCTAGGTGAATTTTTGAAATATTTATTTCGCCATTACTCCTTATTCATTCATCCATTTTGAAATAAATGTTTCAAAAATTCATTTCTGATAGGGATCAAACCCATAATCTTTGGATTGCATGTCTACTGGTCCATAACCAGTTCGATCCCCATCCTAGGTGATTTTTTTGAAACATTTATTTTGCCACTACTCTATTATCATTACTTCATTTTGAAATAAATGTTTCAAAAATTCACTTCTGCCATAACCAGTTCGATGCCCATCCGAGGTGAATTTTTAAAACATTTATTTTGCCATTACTCCATTTTGAAATAAATGTTTCAAAAATTCACTTCTGATGGAGATCAAACCCATAATCTTTGGATATTATGTCTACTGGTCTATAACCAGTTTAATCTCCATCAGAGGTAAATTTTTGAAACATTTACTTTGCCATTACTCCATTTTCATTACTCCATATTGAAATAAATGTTTAAAAAAATCACTTTTCATTGCTGAAAAACTTATGTATTCAAATTTACAAAATTAATTACACTCTAATTGAAATTGATTGAATAAAATAATTAAAAAATAGTAAGTATTACTTCATTTAAATCAGATTAGAAAACATTTACAAAAATTAATATAAGTAAAAATAAGAATACCTTGCCTCAATACAAAATTTATGAAACAATAAAAATTATTCAATTAACATTTAAAAATTGAGACTAATTTTGTTAAAAAACATTAAAGAAAAGGTTCAAACACATGTTAGGAACCATCTCCGGCAAAAAACAAAATAAGTTTACCAGCTGTTTCCACCAAAAATGACTATTTGATAAAGTAATACACTTATATACTTAATATATGCTTAAATTTCTATTGCCCGATTAAACCGAGTTGCATAAACCCTCTAGGAGTTAATGAAATAGTAAAGACATGTTGGGCACCATCTGCAGCAAAAAACAAAATAGGTGCACCAACTGGCTTGCTAAAATCACACCGGTATAAAGCTCGCAGGATCTGACTTGCTATGTTCACATCGGTAAAAAGCTTGCTGGATCTGGATAGCTATACTCATTTTGGTATACGCCGCGTAACTAAGGTTGCCCACATTCAATTAATTTGTATTTCTCTTCATGTTGGTTAAGCCCCAATGTTTATATAATTAATAAATGAATCAGAAACACTCGTAAAATCTAAATCCTTATAACTACTTCCACCAAAAATGAGTATTTGATAAAGTAATACACTTATATAATTAACGCCTGCACACATCTTTATTGCTCTATTAAACTGTGCGTTGCATTAACGTTCTGGGTGTGTATAAAGTAGTAAAAACATATTAGGAACCATCTCCAATAAAAAAAAAGAAATAGGTTTGCAAACTGCTTCAAACAAAAATGAGTATTTGATAAAATAATACACTTATATAATTAACGTATGCATAAATCTTTATTGCTCGATTAAACTATGCATTGTATAAACGCTCTAGGTGTCTATAAAGTAGTAAAAACATGTTCGGAACCATCTCCAATAAAAAAGAAATAAGTTTGCCAACTACTTCAACCAAAAATAAGTATTTGATAAAGTAATACACTTGTATAATTAACGCCTGCACAAATCTTAATTGCTCGATTAAATTATGCGTTGCATAAACGCTCTCGCTATCTATAAAGTAGTAAAAACATGTTAGGAACCATCTCCAATAAACAAAGAAATAGGTTTTCCAACTGCTTCAAGCAAAAATGAGTATTTGATAAAGTAATTCACTTATATAATTAAAGCATGCATAAATCTCTATTGCTCGATTAAACTGTGCGTTCAATAAATGCTCTAGGTGTCTATAAAGTAGTAAAAATATGTTAGGAACCATCTCCAATAAAAAATAACTAGGTTTGCCAACTGTTTCAAGCAAAAATGAGTATTTGATAAAGTAATACACTTATACAATTAAAGCATGCAGAAATCATTATTGCTCTATTAAACTATGCGTTGCATAAACGCTCTAGCTATCTATAAAGTAGTAAAAACATGTTAGTGACCATCTCCAACAAAAAAAGAAATAGGTTCGCCAACTGCTTCAACAAAAAATGAGTATTTGAAAAGTAATACACTTATATAATTAACGTATGCATAAATCTTTATTGCTCTATTAAACTATGCATTGCATAAACGTTCTAGGTGTCTATAAAGTAGTAAACACATGTTAGGAACTATCTCTAACAAATATAGAAATGGGTTTGCTAATTGCTTCCACCAATAATGAGTATTTGGTAAAATAATACACTTAACGCATGCTTAAATCTCTATTGTCAAATTAAACTGTGTTGCATAAACCCTCTAGGTGTCTATGAAGTAGTAAACTCAGGTTGGGAACCATCTCCAGCAAAAAAGGAAATAGGTGCACCAACTGGCTTGCTAAATTCACACCGGTAAAAAGCTCGCTGGATCTGACTTGCTAAGTTCACATCGGTGAAAAGCTTGCTGGATCTGGCTAGCTATACTCATTTTGATGTACGCCGCGTAACTAAGGTTGCCTACATTCAATTAATTTGTATCTCGCTTCATGTTGGTTAAACCCCAATATTTATATAATTAATAAATTAATCAGAAACACTCATAAAATCTAAATCAAACTGTGATAACAACATATATTTCATCAATTTTATTTAATCATTGCATTATCTTGTCTGTGTAAAATGGATAGCGAAGAGGATTCTTTATATTATTCCCAGGAAAAATTTAAAAGCCTCCTTGAAACTACCACAAATCATGAAAAAGCTATAAATAAATACCTAAATGAAGCTAATTATCCCCACATGGGTGATTTTAAACCTGGTAAGCTAACAATACATATTTTAATGCCGATTAAATTTTTTAATTCAAACGATTAGGATTGGAATGGTTTAATGTATCCGAACCGCTATCATTAACGAACCATTTAAAAGGAAAACTAATCGTTTTGGATTTTTTTACGTATTGCTGCATAAATTGCATGCACATTTTACCCGATTTGAAGAAACTAGAAAATGAGTTTACAGTCGAGGACGGATTGGTCGTTGTAAGTAATTTCTATTGATAAAATGAAAACGATCGAATAAAATTATTGCAGGTCGGCGTTCACAGCGCGAAATTTCAAAATGAGAGAGACTCAGCGAATATTCTAGCGGCCGTTCAACGATATAATATAACTCATCCAGTAGTGAACGATAAAAGCAACGATATGTGGAATAAATACGATATTAATTGTTGGCCGACATTATTGCTGATGGATCCGAATGCGAAACCTTTAATATTATTTATGGGGGAGGGGAATTATAAGGATTTGCGTACATGTATAAAGCACGCTTTAAATTATTACAAATCGAGGAAGTTGATTTCCAATCATAAATTGCCGATAAAATCGGCTTTTCATTTATTGCCGGAATTAAAAGGACCTTTGTTATTTCCGGGGAAGATAGCGACGATGTTGAATGGTAATGTGGAAATGTTGGCCATTTCCGATACCGGTAATAATCGTGTTTTAATATCCATCGATGGAGTAATAATTGAACAAATAGGTGGTTCGAAGCAAGGTTTTAAAGATGGTAGTTTGGAAAAGGCGGAATTTAATCAACCGCAAGGTTTGGCATTTCTCGATTCGCAAATTTTGTTTGTGGCCGATACTGATAATCATGCCATTCGGAAAATTAATTTGCAAACTAAGGAAGTTACGACAATTGCCGGAACTGGTTTGCAAATTAATGAAGTGGTTGGTGGAAAAATTGGGAAGGAACAAGGCATTTCGTCTCCGTGGGATTTGTGCATTTATAAAACGACCGATATTAATAATGTAAATGGGAATTTGAAAGATGTGATTATTGTTGCAATGGCAGGCGCACATCAAATTTGGGCTGTATTTTTGGACGATATCGTTTGGTGGAAGAATAAAAGTTATAAAGCAGGAACGGTTGTTTGCATTGCTGGAAGTGGCAGAGAGGAAAATAGAAATAATCAATATCCTAACAATGCCGCTTTTGCTCAACCTTCGGGTTTGGCATTATGTAAGAAAAACAAAGAAGTTTATATAGCAGATAGTGAAAGTTCTAGTATTAGAAGGCTATCATTGATTGACGGAAAAGTAACCTGTGTAGTTGGCGGAGATAGAAATCCAAATGTGAGTATTTTAATTACTACGACCACTAGTGAAAATAATGCTCGTTTTAGTCAACAAAATCGTTGAACTGTTTTAATTTACAGAATTACATCTGCCAGTTTGCCAAGTTTTGAGAATAAAATTTTGACATGTTTGTCATGCTTTCATCAAATTTTATTGTCAACAAAGCTGTAGAATTACTTTTGCTAGTGATCGTAGACAAAAAATTTATATTGCTCAGCATATTATTGATTGACAAATTAATTTTCAAAAAATTATTATTTTTATTGTCAGTAATTTTTACCGCAAAGTTGGGATGGAATTAAATTAAAAGGTGCGTTTAAATATCCTGCACTATACGCACGTTTTGTTTGTTTGCATTTTTGAACACTCGTTACACTAGGAATTGTTTGAAAAATATTTAATCAGTTTGAATACAACAATTTTTTTTCCTACACGCACATAAATAATGATAATAATGGATGCATTAGATCATAATTATGTTTATTTTTTAGAACCTCTTTGCATTTGGAGATAGAGACGGTTCGATGTACGATGCAAAATTGCAACACTCGTTAGGATTGGCTCTATCGAAAGACGAAACCACGTTATTTGTGGCAGATACGTATAATCACAAAATTAAAAAGATCGACATTTCCAAGAACTTCATCAGAACACTGAACCCACCCGGCGACGTCGTCGATAACACGTTCAAAACATTCAACGAACCGGCCGGTTTATGCACAAGCGTTGATGGAACGAAACTTTATTTAGCCGACACAAACAATCACGCTATTAAAATCATAGATTTAACTAACGATTTTAATATAGATAATATAAACAAATTAGATATTAAATTTGAATTATCCGGCATGTCGCAGATCGACAAATCAAAATTGCAAATTTTATCGGCAAATACAATTAAATTGAATAGCATTGGAGGTAAAATAATTTTAAAGGTTAACATTGAATTTTTTAACGGTTTAAAGTTGACCGTCGAAGCCCCAAATAAATGGTTGGTCGATTGCTCTAATCGACAATGGTCTGCATCTCCATCGAGCGGTACAGATATCAACAATATCGATTCAGTAATTAGCATTTCAAAAGGTGACAATGCCGAGTACATCGACGTAATTATAAATTTGATTACTTGTATGAACGATTCTTGTTATCCAAAAAATTTCATTCTAAGACAAAACGTTGAGTACGATTCAAACAGTGAATATACAATGATGCAAGAAATTAATATTGGTATCAATGCAAATGATGTATTTTTTACATGACATAAGTAAATATTTTAAATAATTTATTTGGACAACGGCTCTTATTTTCTTATACTAAAACTTAATTTTAATAAAGATTTACAGTATTTTTTTACTAAATGCAGTTTTAACAACAATTATGACATTCGAAACCTAATGAATAAAGCTGAATTGAAATTTAAATCAAAGTAATTCATTTTTATATTGTATCAAAATATAGGCAACTTTAGTTACATGATGCAACTAAAGTTGCCTATCGTTAGTGACATCCAGATATCATTGAATATGAATAACTAGAATGTTAATTCTAATAGACTATGATAAAATTATATCCTATTTTTATATTTGCACTGTAATATAAAACTAAAATCACATAAAATTAGTTTTCATAAAATTTGTTTCAAAAATTGTATTTGTAAATCAACAAATAGATATTTGCTTTATCAACTATTTAAAATTTGTTTAATCGACATAATTACATATCTGCAACATTTATAAAGTTTAAAAGCCCTGCAAACAAAATAAAACAATTCATTCGGGATAATAAAAAAAATTTATTCAACAGTAGAAAAAAGTATTGGAAACGTAATTAAGAAACATAAAATTATTGTTTGTCAAAATAATACTTGTTTTAATTGGAAAAAGTTGAAAATAAATTTTTTTAGTCGGTCATCTGACTTAATATTCTTCGCCTCCTTCACCTTCACCTTCGCCTGAATCCATACCAACCTCTTCATAATCCTTCTCAAGGGCGGCCAAATCTTCACGTGCCTCTGAGAATTCACCTTCTTCCATACCTTCACCTACATACCAATGGACGAAAGCACGCTTTGCATACATAAGATCAAATTTATGATCGAGACGAGCCCATGCTTCTGCGATGGCGGTGGTGTTTGACAACATGCAGACGGCACGTTGTACTTTAGCCAAATCGCCACCGGGTACGACGGTTGGTGGTTGGTAATTGATACCAACTTTGAAGCCAGTTGGGCACCAATCGACGAATTGGATGGTACGCTTGGTCTTAATGGTTGCAATGGCAGCGTTGACATCCTTGGGGACAACGTCACCACGGTACAACATGCAACAGGCCATGTATTTTCCATGACGGGGATCGCATTTAACCATCTGGTTGGCCGGTTCAAAGCAGGCGTTGGTGATTTCGGCAACGGAAAGCTGTTCATGGTAAGCTTTTTCTGCAGAAATGACTGGGGCGTAGGTTACCAATGGGAAATGAATACGTGGGTACGGTACCAAATTGGTTTGGAATTCAGTTAGATCGACATTCAAGGCACCATCAAAACGTAAAGAAGCGGTTATTGAGGATACGATTTGTCCAATAAGCCTGTTCAAGTTGGTGTAAGTCGGGCGTTCAATGTCCAAGTTACGCCTGCAGATATCATATATTGCTTCATTATCGACCATGAAGGCGCAGTCAGAGTGTTCCAGGGTGGTGTGGGTGGTCAAGATCGAATTGTATGGTTCAACGACGGCGGTGGATACCTGTGGGGCTGGATAGATGGCGAATTCCAATTTAGATTTCTTTCCGTAATCAACGGAAAGACGTTCCATCAATAGGGAAGTGAAACCGGATCCGGTGCCACCACCGAAGGAGTGGAAGATCAAGAAACCTTGAAGTCCGGTACATTGATCGGCGAGTTTGCGGATTCTGTCAAGAACCAAGTCAACGATTTCCTTGCCAATGGTGTAATGACCACGAGCGTAATTGTTGGCGGCATCTTCCTTGCCGGTGATGAGTTGTTCGGGATGGAAGAGTTGTCTGTATGTTCCGGTACGGACTTCATCAACTACCGTAGGTTCCAAGTCGACAAAGACGGCCCTGGGGACGTGCTTGCCAGCTCCGGTCTCGCTGAAGAAGGTGTTGAAACTGTCGTCTCCGCCTCCTACGGTTTTGTCAGATGGCATCTGGCCGTCAGGTTGGATGCCATGTTCAAGGCAGTACAACTCCCAGCAGGCGTTACCAATCTGGACTCCGGCTTGGCCAACATGTACTGAGATACATTCACGCTGGAAAAAAATGAAATATTAATATGCATTTTAAATATTTCCGGTTCGCATCTTTAATCGGAAACTTTTATATGTACCAAAATGGCATCGGTAACAAAATTACAAAAAGCAGGTCGGCATTCAAAAGTATAAACACACTTTAATTAAAAATTGAGTAACGGGGTACGTTTATGTTCGGACAACGATAAGAGCAAAAGGCAGAAAACTAATACTTTAAATCGTAAAACCCGATCGTAACTATTTATCGTTGCTCGATCGGCAAGAATAGCTAATCTCCGATACAAACGGGTCTCCGTGAACCAACACGATCACGTGTTTTTTGTATTGTATTACATTGTCTTTGGCGGAGACTGTAAATATGACCGCGTTAGTTGATGCAATTGAATGAGTTAAGTTTTATACGCTACGCTTTATCGTCGTTCCAACATAACGCACCCTTAAATGCAGAAATTACTTGCTCCGGTGGACATATTTGTGCACATTACAAATATGTGCACCGGAGCAAATAATTTCTGCAGTGCATTATCATAGATTTTTTTAAGTGAAACATCACCTCGACTCATAGAATTAATGTCGACAAGAACGAGCAACTATTTATGAATAGCTAGTCAGGTTTTTGCAATTCAATCTATTCATATTTTAGCTACGCTTTTATCGTTGCTATCGTCGTTCTAACATAAACCTCCCCTTACACATGCAAATGATACCGCAAGCCCATATCAGGGAGCACTCTTGTGCAAATTACTTGAAACGTCTCCAATACGGAGCTTCAAAAAATTTTAGTTTCTCATGTATTCGACCGTTTAGATTTCAATTTTACACAAGCAAATTGTTTAAATAATTAATATATTTACAACTTTATTGTGAGCATTTCCAAAAAATATTTCAGTATTAATAGCCCAACTGAATAATTAATACAAATTAGAAAGTATTAACAAAAGCACGACTTCATTTGAAGATTATAGAAAAAAAACTAATTGCAATTTAATAAATTGCAGAACAAATGTATTCGAATAGCTCAAACTCGCGTTATTGCGAAAATATGTAAATATTTCCTGATAAAAATACAAGGTTTTGTGAAATGATTAATCACCAACGGAAAAATTAAGTAGCCATGACTCATCAAAATGACACAGCAAACAAGCTAAAATGCTGGATAATGCACATTAATCATCATCGAAGCAATTATCAATAGCAAAATTGATTAAAATATAAAATGAACAATGAACCAACGCCCTTTGTAAAAAGTAACGGTTTTTCGGCTTGGGTAATGGCGGCCATGCCGGCCGGCGTCCACGTTGCAAGACTCAATAAAATCAATCGATCCCGACCCGTAACAGCAATTAAAACGTTATTATAATATAAATAATGAACTTACCATTTTGTTTGAGGTGTTTGTTAAGGTTTCAACCCGAAAAGATTAAATTTAAGCAAATAATTAGCCGTTCAGGACAAGCTTGTAATGCAGCTTTTCTAAACGAACTGTGCCTCTTTCAACGGATTCCAGCTATTTATAACCGTTGCTACGTCACGGACAACGCCTTAAATCTCATTGGTCAATTGAAATTTTAACCACTACAACGTTGGCGGTTATTGAAACGTTGCCGGCTTTCCCACATCCGATTGCTATCTTTAAAACGAAACGCAAGACATCCATAAAACATTATTTTAATAATTTCATTCGTTATTAATGCCACCAATTTAAACCGCATTGAAATTCATACGGATTTACTGAAAATTCGATAATTTTTATCTTATTATTTATATAATTATAAAGAATTTATAAATAAATAAATATAAATGCATGCAAGCAGCATGCGGGTATTAAAAGCAAGATTTAATTGCAATAATAATCATATTTAATAAATAATTAAAAAAATAACAATCGAGCATTTTTAATGGCAACATTGCTTTATTTCCGGAACTTTATTATTTGGGGAAATTCGAAATGTATTGTTTTTTTCCTGCATTAATAATGTAATTTTGTTAATAATATTCTATAATGGTATGTTCGTGGAACTAGAATCAGGGTTAAAAACACCATGCGGTCGTTGGCTTAGTTATTTTAACGGTCGGCAGCGATTGTGATGATCAATAACCGCGAAGAAAGCCACGCTTGGAGAGTTCTCCACGTTAAAAAAGGAAATTGTTCCACTTCTCGCATTTTATATGTTAAATTTCTCATTGATACAATATTATTGTATTCATTTACATGCATTTTAATTAAATATAGAAAGACTTCATTTATTTTAGGAATGTTAAGATTAAGGGTGCAGTGAACTAATGGTTTATTATTAGATTTTCTTAGGCTTGATTTTGTCTGCGTCTGCATATATTTTTACAATGTAATTGGGTATCTGTAAATATGTTAGCTTGCATAAATTTAGAAAAAAGGATTAAATAAACCAACGATTGTCTGAAAATAATCTGATTTGTATTCATCCTTGGCTTATTTTGGACAAATCAATACATAAATGATTCACCATAGCCCCTAAAACAAATCTATATTTTTCAACCCACAATCGCCCATACATTTCTTGCACTCCGTCATTGCCTTTTAAGGCAGTGAGGTCATGCATGCTAAGTGTACGACTAGAGGACTAGACCACGCCATCGTATGATGTCATCCTGCAGCCATATGGCTATAATAGGCCTTGTAATACAAGTTCTTCCTTCATTAAGGACAGGTGCGCAGGTAGATTATAAAATAGGGCACAATGAATGATAAAATTCCGGCCTGTATTGCATTTTAAAGATGCATTTATTGATAACATTTTATTTACAATTTTTGAAAATTAATAAAAAATATTCATAATTTTCTAATTTAATTTTTAACTTTGTGTGCTTATAAAGAAAACTTTGAAGTATGGTTGGTGCTAATTTCATAAATTTATTTATAAAAATCCGGCCTGTATTGCAATTTAAAGATGCATTTATTGATAAAATTTTATTTACAATTTTTGAAAATTAATAAAAAATATTAATAATTTTCTAATTTAATTTTTAACTTTATGTGCTTATAAAGCATACTTTGAAGTCTGCTTATAAAGCACACTTCATTCTATGCAACCAACACTACTAACATGTTATGATATATAATGGGCTTCTACTCGTTCTTGCGATTTATTACAGAACATTAGCTAAATATTGCAAATTTTACAAATAGAAATAGGTAAATATGACGATTTATTGCGAAAATTTAACTAAACATTGCATTTTCTTACAGAGAAACAACAAATATTCGGATTTATTTAAAACAAAATATATTACAACATAATATACTCTAAAAATAGCAATTAACAGAAGAGATATTATTAAAAATGGCAATTTACGACGGAAATTTGCTTAAAATACAATTATTTTTTAACATAAAATAAGATTTGAGACAGAAAACCAAATAAACTATCAACACTTATAATGTTTATCTGCCTAAATAAAATAATAGTAAGATAAAAGTTCTTAAAGATCGCCGATATCTAATTATATTTCAAGTAGTTAGAATGATATCAATAAAATTATTATGTATTTGGGTATATAAAACCTTTACACGTTCTAAAATTAGACCAATCGATCATTATGAAGCTCCTTATCATTGCTGT